>CABHPR010087293.1:0-18139 GCA_902168415.1 Peromyscus melanophrys
ATATATATATATATAATTGAATGAATACTGCGAATATAATCTATGAATACCACAAATGTGATTAATATCATGAGTGTAATTAATGAATATCATGAGTGTAATTTAAAAATTAAATAAATAAATAAATAAAAACCGATGCTACTTCAAAAATTTGGTGGGAGTATATATAGTATTTATGGAAACATTTTCTTAGTCTTAACTGTTTGATCTTTAGCTAATCTTAGTTTGTTTTGTTTTGTTTCCTATTCTCTCTAAAGAAAGAGTTCCTTACTACAATACTATCTCTAAAGAGAAAGTGAACCTAAAAAATACAAGAGTTTGTTTTAGAATTTGGGGAGAGAAGGGTGCTAAGCACAGCTGAAAGCATGCTATTAGTTTTCATGTAGGACCATTATTTCTCTGCACAATTTAAGCCTGGGGACTTCAGATTTCTAGGATCAGTCTCCTGAATTCTTAGAGTGTGTAGCTGGATAGGATGTCAGATCTCAAGGGTACATAGAAGCATTCCCCATTTACTGAGGCTTCTTGGCTCTTATGGGAAGCAGTGGAAATGCTGTGGTATATTAGAGAAATGTTAGTGTGTGACTTTCCTGGCTATATCTAAACCAAAATCGATTCGAATGTGGGCTGCTGGCCATTCTACCCCTAGTGTTTTTATAACTACTAATGAAAATCTTTAAATACCATTTTTGGTAGGGACTGGGGTTTTGAGATTGAGACAGATTCTCACGGTAGCCCAGACTGGCCTTGAACCTCTGTCCAGCCTCCTGCCTCGGCCTGCTGAGTTTACAGGCACATCCTACAACATCTAACAACCCCTCAATAAAAGTTTATTTTTGATTCTTTATTAAAACTATTAAGAACAATTATGCTGTAATTTATTCCTTCACTTTGTTATACACTTGACTGAAACCTGGAATGGGAAAGTTGGGGCCTCCCACTCATCTGAGTAAATTTATGAAGCTAAATGGGGGGGGGGGTTGTTTGTTTTTGTTTTTGGCTGCTGCTGACAAAACATAGGTTGATTGTATAATACTTGCGGTTATCGTTTCCTTCCAGTTGTGATTGAAAACCCACACAGCTGTGTTACATAAACAATGTGGATACTTCTATATCCACACAGCACCAAAACAGAACAAACTATCAATGTTATTGCAATAGCATTGTCCTTGAAAAGTTTTTATGAGAGTTATTATTAGCAAGGTGCATTAGCAAGTACCTGTAACCTCAGTACTAAATATTGTTATATGAATCCACCATGGTTTGTTCCCCTGCTTAGGGCTTTGGGTGGTTTTCCTAACTGTGAATAGCATTATAGTAAGTATATCTTATGTGCTTTTATATAAATATTTCCATATGCTCTCAATCTCTAGACTTGAACTGCCCATTCTTAGGAAATGAAAATTTATAAATGAGTTTTACAAAAGTGCCTCCCAGAAACATTTTAACAAAGGGGCCATGGAGATGGCTCATTCAGAAACATACTTGCCACACAAGCATGAAGACCTATGTTTGGATCCCCAGCACCAATATAAAAAAGCTAGGCATAGTGGACTGCACCCATCATCCCAGAACTGGGGACGCAGGGACAAAAAGAGCTCTTGGGCTAGCCAGCTTGCTAGCCAAGTTGGTGTGCTCTAAGTCCATTGAAGAGATGCTTTCTCAAAAAGATAAGGTGGGAGCTGAGGAGGAGACTCAGCTGGTAGAGGTGCTTGGGTCTAAATCTCATGACCTAACTTTGAATTGAGATCCCTGAGGACCCACATGGTGAAAGAGCCAACTCACATAAGTTGTTCTCTGGCCTGCACAGTTGTCCTGTGGTTTACACACATACGCATTCACACCCACACATTTATTAATAAATGTAACAAAGTGGAGAGCAATTGAGGAAGACACCCAAGACTGACCTTTGGCCTCTGCAACTGTGTGCACACATGAACATGTGCACATGTACCACACACAGAATTGTGCTCCTAGTTAGGCACCTGTTCAGGTTTTGAACATTTTAAAATAACATTTAGTTTTTAAATTTTGTGTTTCTAGGTTTAATGTTGAATTTCTTCAAGGTTGTTTGTTTTTGGTTTTGTTTGTTTGTTTGTTTGTTTGTTTGGGTTTTTTTTTTGGTTTTTCGAGACAGGGTTTCTCTGTGTAGCTTTGCGCCTTTCCTGGAACTCACTTGGTAGCCCAGGCTGGCCTCGAACTCACAGAGATCCGCCTGGCTCTGCCTCCCGAGTGCTGGGATTAAAGGGGTGTGCCACCACCGCCCGGCTTTTTTTTTTTTTAAGATTTATTTATTTATTATATATACAGTATTCTGCCTGCATGTGTCCTTGCAGGCCGGAAGAGGGCACCAGATCTCATTACAAGTAGTTGTGAGCCACCATGCGGTTGCTGGGAATTGAACTCATGATCTCTGGAAGAGCAGTCTGTGCTCTTAACCACTGAGCCATCTTTCCAGCCCAGTTTTTGTTTTTTAAAGGGCATTTGTGTTTTTCTTTTCTGTCAATTTCTTCTTTGTCCATTTTTGTTTTGAATTGTTTGGAGGGTGGTTTCTACTGTTTTGATATTGTCTTTTTGTTTTCACTTTATTTAAAAAATTGCCAGGCGGTGGTGGTGCACACCTTTAATCCCAGCACTCGGGAGGCAGAGGCAGGCAGATCTCTGTGAGTTCGAGGCCAGCCTGGGCTACCAAGTGAATTCCAGGAAAGGCGCAAAGCTACACAGAGAAACCCTGTCTCGAAAAACCAAAAAAAAAAAATTAATCCTTTGTTGATTTGTAAACTTTTATCTCTCAGTTTGTCTTTTGACTTTAGTTTTGGTACTTTCTTGTATTATTAGTTAATTTTCTCTTCTTGTGATAAAACACCATGACCAAGGCAACTTATAAAGTGAAGGGTTCATTTGGGCTTATAGTTCCAGAGGAATAACAGTCCATCAACATCATTATAGAGAAGTGTGGCAGCTAGAATAGCAGGAAGCTCACATCTAGGACCAAAAGCAGGAAGCAGAGAAGAAAATGGCAATAGTATATGATCTTGAAGCCTCAAAGCCTGACCCCAGTTGCATACTTCTTCCACAAGATCACACTAAGCAGCACCAGACAGTACCACTGCTTGGGAGATTAATATTTCAGTGCCAGAGCCTATGGGGATAATCTAATCCAAACCACCATACTTGTATATGGAATCTTGTAATTTGCATTTAGTTGTGTTTGTTTTGTGTGTTATAGCTTGTGGCCACTATCTTATTTAATAATCACTAATTGTGGCTTTCATGGGGGTTCCAATGTAGCCATTTGTTCATTTACAAAAGTTAGTCATTTAGTCCTAGTTTGCTAGATATCCTAGATGATGGGTCACTATTTCCTGTTCTTTCTCGAGAAGGATATAATAGTACTGGCGGCAGTGTTTCAGCCTAGCAACAGGTGGAGTTCTCTGCAGTGGTCAGCAGCCACTTCTCAATGTTGCTGTAAAGTAACATGTAACCTGGGGAGCAGCAGTAAAAGCTGGCGACACAAGCAAGCGTTTTGCCCTTTCAAAACTTATTGAACAGTGATTTACATATGCATTTATATGTCTAACTTTTAGACATACATCTCTCCAAGTTACGGTATTAGTACAAAAAGCATAGCAACCAGTATTTCACACATAGTTGAAAACTTCCCTTAGATAGAAGCCAAACTATGGTTCTCTATACTGTTCTGCAGATTACCAAAGTCAAAAACTATTAGCATGCTTGCTTTATTGCTAGTCTCTCACAAAAGAAAAAGAAAATTAACATAATGTGTTTAGAGTATGGATTATACTATCTTAAAAGAGCTCACGATCCTGTTCAGAATATTTGTCATAATCACATTCTAAGTAAAATAATAAAAAAAATTGTTATTACCCCACAGTGTACAAAGACTCCTTCCACTAAAACAAAACCCAAAAAATATCCATGTCTTCGGTAGCAGTACTGTTCACTAAAGGAAAGTATTATTGGTTGGAAAGCTTTGGCTGAAGTCATTTCTAGAATGTAAAAATGAAGAAATCATCAAAACTTCTGAGTGTGCCCAGATTTATAAGTAGAATTAGTAGTTATCTGTATGTTTGCCAATTCAGGTTTACCAGAGATGCTTCTTCTCTTAATGATACTTAGGATATAAAAGTAAAAATATAAATAATGAACTAACTTTTAGAGATGCCTTTAGGAGAATAAGTTTGACTCTCTTTGAAAGATTCAAAATATGTTGGAAGGCATTACATAAGAACCTATTGAGGAGCTGGAAAGATGGCTCGGTGGTTAAGAGCCCTGACTGCTCTCCAGAAGATTCCGGGTGAATTCCCAGCACCTACATGGTGGCTCACAACCACCTGTAACTCCATTCCCAGGGCATCTTTTCTGTCCCCCACAGGTACTGCACACATGTGGTGCATAACATACATGCAGGCAAACACCCATACACAGAAAACAAAGAAGTCCTTTAAAAGAAAAGTAGATTGAGGCAGATTTGGTGACATAGGACTATCGTCCCAGTACCTGGGAGGCTGAAGCAAGAGGATTGCTATGCCATGAGTTTGAAGTTGACTTAAGCTGTAAAGGAAGTTCTAGGTCAGAATAAGATGAGTGAGAGAGAAGGGATTGGGGTGGAGGAATGGTTTTGATTCTGTTAGTGTAGTGTGTTCCTGATTATCAGAATTCCCAGATCACTTGGGATTTTTTGAATTGATGAATATTCACAATTTACAGGAAAGCATGATATATATATTATGCCATCTCAGTTACCTAGACTGGAGAATGTGTACACATGGAACCCAAAAGAACATGTCCCACTGAATTTCTTATAAATAGATGTCTTTGTTCTTTGCCTCTTGTGGTTTTGTTTCCTGTAATCCACATAAAATTTGCTCTTAAAAACCTAAATGAAAGCTGGACAGTGGTGGCACATGCCTTTAATCCCAGCACTCGGGAGGCAGAGCCAGGTGGATCTCTGTGAATTCGAGGCCAGCATGGGCTACAGAATGAGTTCCAGGAAAGGCATCAAAGCTACACAGAGAAACCCTGTCTCAAAAAACCAAAAAAAAAAAAAAAAAAAAAAAAAAAAAAAAAAAAAAGACAGGAAGGAAGGAAGGAAGGAAAACTAAATGAAAAAAAAAAGCAGTCACCTAAGGATTAGTGACAAATTGTATTTCCCTCTTGTCTGACTCCTGAATTTGTCTTGTGGTTGTTCCTAATGAATTCCCTTAGAAGTTTACCTTCAGTGATGTTCTAGCTTAAGAGAAACTTGCATGTGAGGTTGTAATGTGCTTACCCATTTCTGTCTAGTGCTTTTGAGCCTGTGTACAATACCCCCACTTTCCTTGGGTTCCCCCAAAACATTTCTTAGTTAGATGAATATTTAAGTCCTGCTGTGAGCCTGGCACTTCTCTTGATGTGATGATGAGCAGCCTAGTAGAAAAGTGAGATTGGCAAACACCAATGCCAATGGTTGAAAGAATTGTTACAGGGAAGTGTAAGGGAATGCTGCATGTTCTTTATGGTCCATTGCCTGATACATTGATGCTTAGTAAGTGCTTTTCAATAAATGAGGCCTAGGACATTTTTAAAAGACTAAGAGCCTCCTTTCATCCCCTTCTTTAATATATACATGGAGCAGTTAATATAGAACTAGGGTATTAACAACACTTACTAGAAAACCATTGATATAAGTGTGAGTTCAAGGGCTTGACTACAACACAGTGCTTGCAAACACACTCTCATTGATTAACAGTTTGTCTGGTTTCCTTTAGTTGATGGTCCCCTTGTCCTTGACCTCTAATCTTTTTATTTTACATTAGTGGACCAGCTTATGCTAGTTGGGACTGTTAATGTTCATGTAGATGTGACTTACCTATTAAAGAACAGGGAAAATCAACTTCTTATTGTGTTACTGCATCACAAATCGAGGCTTCCAGCTAAATGCCAGAATATAAATTAGATCTCTTATCAAATCTGGCACATAAAACTTTAGGATCCTTTTTAATATAGTACATATGCTTTCAATAAATTCCTGCTTTGGCAAGAAATTGAATGGGTGTCTTTTGTGTCAAGTACACTTACATTATATTTTCTACTCTGTGACTTTAAAATGGTCCTTGTAAACTAGGTCAAGGGCAAAGTAAATGGTTCCTGTCTTTGCTTTACATTCATTGAGCATTTTTTCTTTGATTGTGTTGTATTTTGGGTATTTATTTTATTTTAGTTTTCTAATTTTTGTCTTGTTTTTCATGTGGAACAAAATTCAGTGTCCTTAACACTGTCTTTGCACTGGCCCTTCTCCAGCCTCTGTGCCTCTTTCTCATGTCTCCTGAGATCCTTGGCACATGCTCTGCCCTCTGTCCTGACTTTCTGCCCTGTTATTCAGTGTTACTCACCTAACAAATGTATTCTTTAGGTCTCCATTTAAATATCATTCTCAGATAGTCCTTGTTCGACCATACCACCAAACCAGCTTGATCTGCCTTAATCTCTACTGAATTACTGTTCTGTAGTCTCCTCATTATACACTGTAGGTACTTGATCAGCAAATGGACGGGTCACCAAAGTGAATGCTATGTTCTAGGCACTGGAAGATGCCCTCCAACAGCTTTCTTGAGTCTGAGTTCCAAATTGGTATTTTGTAAATATTCTTAGTTTTATTTCAGGACATAAGGTATTTTTAATGAAACTAAGAAATGTGCTGGCTGGGTGGCAGTGGCGCACACCTTTAATCCCAGCACTTGGGAGGCAGAGGCAGGCGGATCTCTGTGAGTTCGAGGCCAGCCTGGTCTACAGAGCGAGATCCAGGATAGACACCAAAACTACACAGAGAAACTCTGTCTGGAAAAAACAAAACAAAACAAAACAAAACAAAACAAAACAAAGCACATACACGGACAGAGAGTAAAGTGACCATGTACTGTGGTTGCTGTTGTGATCCTTGAAGCATATCACGCTCGCTACTTTGGTGAGTACTGTTGTATAATTTCCTAAGAAGTGTGTGTAAAAATTAACTGGTTGACTTAGCAGCTTCCCCAGATCTTTCTTTGCTGCCTGCATCCATGCCTTCTAGCAGTTTTCCCTAGAGTCAGAAATCTCCCAAGAAGACCATCAAGAATTAGTGCCATCTAAGAGAAAGTAGCACTGTGCTATGTTCTGCCTGATGTTTTCAGACATGAGAACCTTCTCAAGCCTAGGGAAAC
Organism: Peromyscus melanophrys; assembly: GCA_902168415.1. Classification (NCBI taxonomy): domain Eukaryota; kingdom Metazoa; phylum Chordata; class Mammalia; order Rodentia; family Cricetidae; genus Peromyscus; species Peromyscus melanophrys. The sequence continues at coordinate 7,203 of CABHPR010087293.1, forward strand.
CAACGGTGCTTCTTTTTGATGACCCATGAACCCTAGTCCCGTGATTCTCTTAGCATCCTCTAATACATTTGCTTTATGCTTTTGCTATTTTTCTCCCAAACACAGAAATCTTTGTTTTGACAAGCTATTCCTGACTGACTTTCCATAGATATATCTTTGTTCTTAATTCCATATTTGTCCTAAAAAGTTACTTTAATCTTACTTTCCTCAAATGAAACATGATTTGAAATTCTTCCTCCAAAAATAATTAAGAAACTGCCCTATTTGGGGGCACTTTCTCCCTCTCCCCACCAAAGGTATTACATGGAGCATTGAGTGAATTGTTGTCCACTTTCCCCTGTGTTCTACCCATACTAAGGCTTCCATGTTAAGCCATGTCAGCTCTTAACATTCAGGGGATCAGCTACCTCCTAAGACAAGAGCATCTTGGTCACAGCTGGACACTTGAGTAGCTTCTCATTTTAGGTATTTTCTGTCAGCCCCTCTGAATAGACCTCTCCCTCTTTTGTTCTTCCGTGTCTGTACCCAGGAGCCCTCCAAGAAAATTGCTAAGTAGTAGTAACATGGAGAAAAAAATGGACATTGATCTGTGGGACTCTAAATTATTTAAAGGATAATTCTAAAGCCCTGGGAGGCAGGATGCTGAGTCAAAGTAAAAATTCCGAAGAAGTATGTCATGGGGAACCAGATCAGTCTTAGAGTACACCTGTTTGGTGCTCTAGCATCACCATGGTTCTGGAGCAGCACCATATCCTTAGCGTTTGCCTGGAAAAGTCCAGGTGTTTGCATGACTGTTCCCCTAACAGCTAAGTAAGCAACATACAGATTTCAGCAACTGAAGATTGTGGTGGTATTGTGTTCCCCAAAATATTGTGTATGCTAATAAACTTATCTGGGATCAGAGAACAGGACAGCCACAATATGAAACAGAGGTTAGGCAGTGGTAGCATACGCCTTTAATCCTAGCATTCCAGAGACAGAAATCCCTCTGGATCTCTGTGAGTTCAAGGCCACATTGGAAATGGCCAGGCACGGTGATACACACCTTTAATCCCAGAAAGCCACACCTTTAATCCCAGGGAGTGGTGGTAGAAAGCAGAAAGGTATATAAAGCGTGAGGACCAGAAACTAGAGGCATTTGCCCTGGAGAGGCATTTGCCCTGGAGAAGCCTTTGGCCTGGAGAAGCATTTGGCCTGGTTAAGCATTCAGGCTTCTAGCAGCAGTTCAGCTGAGACCCATTCTGGATGATGGCTCGGGGCATCCAGTCTGAGGAAACAAGACCAGCTGAGGATCCAGCAAGGTGAGATAGCTGTGGCTTATTCTGTCTCTCTGACCTTCCAGCATTTACCCCAACAACTGGCCTCAGGTTTGATTTTATTAATAAGAACTTTTAAGATTCATGCTACAGAAGATTGCTGCCTGTGATCCTGGTGATTTTTAAAGAATTCCTATCAGGAAAAATGCATGGGCCTGGCTATTAGGACGTGTAACAGTGTATGTAATAAGACCCCACTTGCAGTTCTATTTCTTAGATTAATGGATATGATTAAAATTAAGATGGAATAAAACTTTTAAAAGACAGTTAAATAAAATCCAAATTGATTGTAGAATAAAGGGCAAATTGTTGCTTGCAGTCCTATGGTGCCAAGTTCCATATGTTCGAAAATTCCTTGAGAACTGGCACAAAGTTCTCCTGAAATAATTCCTGCCTCTTAAATGACAGGTGCCTCATCTTTTATTGTAGCATTAATTGGGAATCCCATCAAATAAGAAATGCATGATATAAAATTTATGAACACTTGCCTACTGCCTTTAGTCCCAGAAGCGCTGCCACGGTGTTCGCTCTCCGCCTGCTCCTGGGTCCCTCCCTCTTCTCGATTACCTTCCAGCCTCCTTGTCTTTAGTTTCTCCTCCATTTCCCTTCGCCTTCAGTCTTCCTCCACCACATGGCTCTTGTTTCTACTCCTGACCACATCTAAATGCCATCTGTAAAGTTAAAATTCTTATTGAACTTGTGTTTAAGCCTCATAGGAGTCAGCACATTGTTTGAAACTGCAACCTAATTATTAAATGTAAGTTTGAAGACCAGTGATGATTCATATTTTCCAACATACATTCTTTACAGTTTATTTTTCTTGGCAAGAGCTTGTTTCAAGTATCCGTGAATGAAGAGAAAGGTTTCTTGTATTTTGATTTCTAGAAAGATGTAACAAGTCTTTTCCTGCCATCTTTTAAAATATGACTTTACCTTTTACAGATACCAGGGTTTAAATTTCTTAATCTCTAGACTTTTCCTTAGGGGATCCTCCTTAACTGTCTATGACTATGAAAGCCCCCCCCCCCAAAAAAAATCCATTTTATGGTCACTGAATTTTAGAGTTAGAAAAGACTTTCACCTGAAACGCATTGTTTATATCTGAAATTTTGAGTTTTTATGCTCATTATTTGAAATGGTTTGTTTATCATGTTTTCTCTCTTCCCTTTCACGTAGAACCGACATACTACATGTCTTACTTATTTAGATGTCTGTCTTTCTCCGATGCACTAGTAACTTTACTGACCTTCTAGACTAAGAGAAAATTCAGTTCTTCCTTTTGTTCTTTCCTTTTAATTTAATCACAAAATACTATACCTACTTCTACTTCCCATCTTTATTTTCTTTGCCTTATTTTTATTTAATCAAAGCAACCTATCAGTGTCAGATAACCAAAAATAAATGGTATGTTATATGCTTGTCCATTACTAAAATTCTTGAAAATGGAAGGTCGTTATTGCTACTTTCTTTTATTTTTACCACAAAGAACAACAACAAAATAATCTATCCTAATCCTCATAACCAAGAGATTTTCTCCATGCCTAAGGTCTAACACTGTCGCAGTGATCCATAAGAGGTACTCATCAAATGTTCCACAATAGCTCTAAGTATAACACATTCATTAAATCTTATAAATGTGATGTAGTTAGCTTTGGGGCTATTAGTGAGAATTCATATTTCATTCCATAATTGCACAGGAAGTTTTCTTTAGGAACACTCAGTAATTTAGAATGTTTCTGAAAGCCCTAGACAGAACAGATCTTGAGGCTTGGTGTTCATTCACCTCCATGGTTTATCGTTTTTCAGACTAGTGTCTCACCACTAAGCTGCATTACTAGCCTTGCTTTATCATTTTCATTTCAATAATCTATCTTTACTTTGTTGCGGCTCCTTTCTTTGCCATCTTTTCAAAATAAGAAATGCAGGTTACTGTCAGTTGTTGGTTAGCAATGGGTAATGTAAAGGTCATCATTTATGGATCTCTCAGTCTGCACCATAGTGCTAGGAAGACGCCTCAGTCAGTAAAGTGCTTGCTGCATAAGCATGAAGAGCTGAGTTCAAGTCCGGATTTAAAAAACCAAGCATAGGGCGTTGGTGGTGCACGTCTTTAATCCCAGCACTCAGGAGGCAGAGCCAGGCGGATCTCTGTGAATTCAAGGCCAGCCTGGGCTGCAGATTGAGTTCCAGGAAAGGTGTAAAGCTACACAGAGAAACCCTGTCTCGAAAAACCAAATTTGAAAAACAAAAAACAAACAAATAAAAAAAAAAAAAAACTGGGGCTGGAGAGATGGCTTAGTGGTTGAGAGCACTGGCTGCTCTTCCAGAGGTCCTGAGTTCAATTCCCAGCACCCACATGGTGGCTCACAGCCATCCATAGTGGAATCTGGTGCCCTCTTCCACCTTAAAGGTGCACATGCAGATAGAGTACTCATACACATAAAATAAATAAATAAAATCTTTTTTAAAAAAAGCCAAGCATAACAGCAAATTCTTATTATGCCAATGCTGGGGAGGCAGAATAAGGAGGACCCCTGGAGCTGGCTGGCCAGCCAGTCTAGCTGAATCTGAGGGTCTAGTTTATTGAAAGACTCTATCTCAAACATAAGGTGTAGAGCAAGAGAAGAAATGTGATGTTGACCTATGGCCTCCACACATGCATGCACACATACACAAAGTAAAAACATCTTGTCTTAGTCACTGTTGTATTGTTGTGAAGAGACATCATGACCAAGGCATATTATAAAGGAAGGCATTTAACTGGGGGCTTGCTTATAGTATCAGAGGGTGAGTCCATGATGATCATGGCCGGAAGTATTGTGGCAGGCAGGCTAGAGCAGTAGCCGAGAGCTTACATCTTATCCACAAGCAGGAGATAGAGAGAACTAGACTGGGTGGCCTAGCTCAAGCTTTTCAAGCCTCAAAGCCCACCCTCAGTGACACACCTTCTCCAACAAAGCCACACCTCCCAATCCTTCCAAAACTATTTCACTAACTAGGGACTAAGCATTCAAACATACGAGCCTGTGGGGGCCATTCTCATTCAAACCACCACACCAAGCTCAGTTTTTTGTTATGTTTTGCTACTTTTCCTTACTCTGCTATGCTATTCTTGATATTCACTGTCTGCCAAAAATGTCTAGCCTGCATTCAACCTTGAAAATGTTATTATAATAATGAAAATTCAGAGTTCAACATTCTTATGGGAAAATCTATTCCCCTGATTTTATACTTGGAAGGAAAACAGATACCTTAATGCCTTAGAGTGGCTTTCCAGAGCAGGAAACCTGTAGGTATGGCAGGAAACACAGGTTATAGAAACATATCAATGCAGCAATTGAATGACCTTTTACTTTTTTAGCAAAGACATTCGATTTGTCAGCTTAACTCATTCTAATGCACATTTTCCTGTTTCATACTATGTGTTCTAAAGAAACTGATTTGTTTATTTATTTAGAAAAAAATAAAACTGTAAGCCTATGGCTTGGAAGGCAAAGATAGGATGAAGATCAATTCTAGGCTAGCCTGAGCTACATAGCGAGGCCCTGTCTTTGAAAAGCAATGATAATAAAGTATGAACCACAAGAAATCAGGGCAATGTCATGTGGGCAGTACTTAGAGGCTTGTCCTTTCTTCTTTGCTTTTCCCTTATCATTTGGAAACTCAACAGGGGTTTATTATCTGGTTTATGCAAACAGGAAAAAAGTTTCTGCACGAAGAAATTATAGTCCAATAAGAAAGATAAGCTATCTATACAAATAACTATGTTTCTATAATTGCCAGTTCAAGAAGCCTTTTACAGCTCTAGCAAAATCCTTGTGCATTGCAGGAAGCCACTCATGAACAATTCAGGAAGGCTTTCCGTTAAGAGAAAGATGGCTGAACTAACCCTGGAGGGATGGGTAGGAGCTTGACAAGAGCAGTTGAAGGTATTCTAATTCATTTAGTGCCTACATGTGCCAGGTAGCATGGAGGCAAAAGAAGAAAAAAAAGAAAAAAAGCCTGGGGCATGTTCAGAGACTAGCAAGCATTCTAGTTTGACTGGCACATGGTACATACCATATATACATATAAAAATCTGACCAGAAAATTTTTGTGCAAAAGCCAGCCTTACAGTTGTGTACAAAGATGCATTCTGACTGGGTGAGACTAGTATACTAGAGACTAAGTGGTAGACTATAACACTCATACTTGCAAGAATAAGTACAGGCATGACCAAGTTGTGAGGCAGGAGGATTGGAAGCATGGGTCTTGCAGGGATAGATTGGATGTGGCAGAATTTGGACCTTGTCAGAAGGACTCAGAAAGTACAGCAGGATATCTGGCGATGATATCAAGTAAAGGGATAGGAGAAATCCACCTCCCACCCATGCCCACCTCACTCAGTGGAATCGGGGAAAAGATTAAAAGGTTGAGAGCTGAGTTACTTTTCATTAGGACATTAAGCAAATGCAGAAAAGCATAGAAACAGAAGAAAGGAAAAAAAGATATGCAATGAACAGCCAAGGAGGAGGTTTTCTAGGAAAGGGTGAAAAATAGGAAACTCTCAGACATCAGTAAAGTCCCATTTTCACCCATTAGATTATCTCAGAAGCTACGTCTGACTTACACACACACACCATGGCATGCACACCCACACCCATACATCGTGCACACACGTGTCCACCTGCATTTACACTAGTAAGTTTATCAGCCACAAATCTAGATGCCATCTTTAATACTTAATAGCTGTGTGTTCTCAGGCATACTTTAATCTTTTCAAACCTTTAAATTTCTGTCTGTAAAATGAAAGCCACTCTTCTTTTTAGGACTTCAGACAAAGGAAAAGGTTGGCATTTGTTGAGTAAATAAATGACATAAGCCTTCATGCTGAGGCTCATACTGTCCTATGAAATGAAATAAAATACCTCATGAGGGTTTTCCATAGGCTTTCCTCTCCTCATTCTTTTTAAAGATTTGTTTATCTTTATTTTGTGTGTATGAATGTTTGCCTGCACATATATATGAGCACTGTGTATGAGCCTGGTTCCTGCAAAGACCAGAAGAGAGTGTCCAGACCCCCAGGACTGGAGTTATAGACGGTTGTGAGCATTAACTGAACCCAGGTCCTCTAGTTAGTCTCCTTAGCCAAATCAGTGAGCTTCAAGTTTCCTGAAAGACTGCCTATGTCTCAAAAAATTAATGGGGAGAGTGACCAAGGAAAGACACCCAACACAAACTGTGGCCTCTACACTCATGCATGCACATGTACACATACTCATACTAACAAGTGTGTTTACCACACACACACCACACCACTTACACTGAGTAAAAGCTTACATTGTTCTAACAACCACTCTGCAGGTAATCAGTCTTCAGTTGTGGTGACGCTCCTACTTACCTCACTTTCCCTTTAGTTACCACCATTAAGTGTGTTTAAAGGTAAAAACTCACTGTTCTTCCTCCTAAAGCATTACAATCAGCTAGTTAATAGACTACTCTGTGGAAGGGTTAAGTCTCACAAACTAAGCCCCATTCTTTGGCTTGTGTTCTGTCTCTTAAATATTTTTTTAGTTTCATTAATAGAGGCATAATTTATATACTGACTATCTAACTTTTATTATATACCTATTGGACAGAGGCCATGTCTGTCTTTATAGTTACACATTGGCCCACAGAGTTTCTGGCACCCAATAAATGTTAAATAATATTTCTATTCAGCATTCTGCAGACAGGAAGCATATGGTAATAAATGTCAGAGCACAGGTTGGAAATCTCCAAAAAGTTATACATTATATTCCTTGGAAAAGCCAGTTCAGACATTTTTGTGAATGAAATTTCTTTTTAAGAGCAGTTCCCAGGCTCAAATGTTACTTAACAATTTTCCAGCCTTCATTTTCTTATAAATTAAAACTTTTCCTCATTGGTAATAATAAAATTTTTGAAGTGTTAGAACTAATGCAATCTTATATGAAAATGTATAAATGATTTTATGGATAGCATGAAGAAAAGGTAGTTCATAGTCTGACAAACAGCATAAGAAAGCATTTAGAAGTTTAAAACAACATGTCTTTATATTCTGACATATGTGATGTGAAAAAGAAGAGAACAACAGGTATTTCTTTTTTTTTTTTTTTTTTTTTGGTTTTTCGAGACAGGGTTTTTCTGTGTAGCTTTGCGCCTTTCCTGGAGCTCACTTGGTAGCCCAGGCTGGCCTCGAACTCACAGAGATCCTCCTGCCTCTGCCTCCCGAGTGCTGGGATTAAAGGCGTGCGCCACCAACGCCCGGCCAGGTATTTCTTTATCATTAAATTTCAGTATCACTTGGAGGTACATCGCTGCCACAGCTGTTGCAGACCTCACAGTGGTATTAGACTTTAACTCAATATTTTTCTCCCCTGGATATTCCAGCACTACTTAAAAATCTTACTGTAGCCTCAGTAAGAGTACCATAGCCTAGAATAACATATGACATGGAAATTTAAACAAAAATTCTTTGTACAGGGTATTTCTCAGTTAGAAAGAAATGGTTAACCATACTGAGCTATCCAAGTGTTTTAAAAACATGTATCTAAACTCTCTTACTCAATTCAATGATTGATCTTCTGACCACACTACTTTGAAGTTTTGGCACCTCTGATTAAGGGTCTGTCATAGGACTAATTAGAATTAACCCAGGTTCTGGTCACCTTGCTCAGCTGTCTGCTGTCAAGACGTAGATGCTCACTGCATGTTGGCCATTTTCCTCACCATGAGGGTGCTTCAAATATGGCAGCTTAGTGAGTTAGCGGAGTAAGGCAGAAAGAGTGGGCTAAGGAGAATGAACAAAACACTTTGGTCATTTATTAGAAGCAGGTTAACTAGCTATAGCCCATACTCCAGGGAAGACTGTCCAAGGATCTGAGTACCAGTCAGATCACCAAACCATTGTAGAGGCTGCTACAACACATGATTTTTCAGGTAAGATAGGCGATTCAATGTATTCCGGGTCTTCTACTTTTTAAAAATTATCCAAGAGTTTGCATTCAGTAGGCAAAATGACTTTATAGTTTTATGAGAAGTGTTTCCATTTTTATTAAAATAAAATTGATTTTAACCCCAAATGAACAAAATTTAATTAATAAATAAATAAACTAATACACTGAGTGACTTGCTCCATCAGCTTTAAAACTGGAACTTCATGTCTTTTCCTTTAAGCCCTATACTCTTCCCATGTAGGCTATTACTGCAATGAAAGCCATCCAAAAAGAACAGAATAGAGAGAGGTCTGAATTTTCTGTTGTGTAGAGAAGAATTTATATATACGTTCTAGTTAGAGAGAAAAATGGACAAGAGATGCCATCATGCCTTAGCTTCATCCATTTCATACTCTTTAGGACTTAGAGTGTCATGTTTTCATCTCATCATTTTAAGATCTGCAACAGCTGGAGCCCTCTATCCTAACAGATGCTCTTAGTCTAAATCTGTGTTTAGGAGTAAATATTTTTCTGATAGCAAGGTAGACAATGTGAAAAGAAGCATTGGTCTGTGCCCTATTCCCCTTGGTGTCTTCCTGTGCTCTAACTCCAGGACTAGGCTATGGACCATGGAGATTCCCAGTGAGAGCCACACTACCAAACCCTTGAATCTTCTCCTGTCTCCTCACTTGGAACAGCAAAGCAGGGTGTTTCAGATGAGTGGACTGCGGTCTGCGCTTCTAACGTGAATCTCCCCCTTGTTGCTTCAGCCTAGACCTAGGACCCCTCATGTCTGAGATGCAGGACGTTAACAAGCAGATGGGAGCTTTAACTTGGGTCCATTGTCGTGAAGTACAACACAGAAAGTGGGGGGGGGGGGTCAAAGTTAGGAGATATGGCAGTATTATGGGTTAATAGTCATACTCATCTATGTAGAAAGAAAACCTTCCTATAATTAATAACTGAGTTTGAAAAATTCTAATGATTCCAGACCAATATTCAGAAATTATATTTCTATAATAACTAGTTACAAGTGGTTGAAATGAGCATAAACATAGTAGTTTTAGTTATATATCAATTTCATTAATTCTGCTTAATTTAAGTAAAAAACTTGTGTGCATTAGACAAAATAAGAAGTTTTTTCATCGGTTGATTATAAAAGAAACAGTTGTCTTTTGTGCACATAAACATCCCCTTGCTTTTCTCTTTTTCTGGATAATCTGAGGATTGTACTTTTTAAGTAATAGCTTGCTAATCCCTTTTAAAAGGCTCTTAATGTAATCATCCCAGTTTCCTTAACTATAAATTCGAGCTTTGTTTTTAAAACCCCATTTCAAAATCCATATCTGGCACCTTCTGATCAGCACACTTTTAGCCTGGTGAAGCAGCAGGCCCACTGTGACGCCTAAGTGGTGTGGTAAAGACATGAGTAAGACTTTAATCATGTATCATTTTATTGACGACACTCATTCCAGGCAGGAAAAAATGACTCAGTTACTGCAAAAGGCATATCATATGAGTTTCATTCATTGTAAGGGAAAAATGCTGTATTCTAGCATATTCAACAGCGGAAGGATTCTGAAACTGTGACCTGTCTCTGAAAAGGCATGGTGGTGAAAGTTGTCAAAAATGGAAAGAAGCGTCATTGTGAGGTGCAGGCTGATGAGAATAGTCTTCCCGGGCCTGTTTAGCTTTTCTTGTGTTGCTTGCCATGCATGAATGGAAGTGCTACACTCTCGGGGGAGCAGGAGAGCCTCCCGAGTTGGTTGTTTATCTCCTTAATCCCTCCTCCTTTGTGATTTCTTATGTCAGATCTGAAATGGAAAGCCTGTAAATATAATGATTATCACATGGATAATCACCTGCATTAGGAACCGCCCTGCTTCTCTGTTCTAACCCTAGCTGTTCTCCACATGTCACAGCCACTCTGTGGTTGGATTTTAACCTGACTGCTTCATTAGATTTGTGAGACTCAGTACGAGGCGCCCTGGGGCAGCACAGATGGGGACTTGCTTGTTTTCTTTTCTCACTTTTCCTGCTATGGCACTAGCAAGTCCTTTCCAATTTAGTGGGATCAGTTCACTTGGAATTACTCCTGATATTTGGAGCCTGCCTCACTTTCTGCCCACCATCTCTGCTCATTCTTTCTCCCCTGTTTTCTGACTCGCTGCCTTTTCTTTCTGCTCTTTCATGCAGTGAATCTGAGAGCAAAAATTCTACTTAAAATTCTTGCTGGGTCAAACTGTTCCCCTCTGTTGTTGTGTTTGTTTTGCTAAGGGGGAAAAATAAATGCTGTTCCATCATGGTATCCGCAGACACCTTCAGATCAGAGGTTAGTGGTGACAGAGTCCACAGTGGCGTGAGACAGCTGCCTTCTCCAATGGTGTGACTTCGGGCACCAGTCCAAGATCAAAGGAAGGTGAGAGGAAGCCAGACGAGAAGATCATTTTAAGGCATAGAACAAGGACTTGGCTGTTCTGGTGATAGGGCACAGCTCAGCAAACCTGTGAAGAGGCACTAAGATAGAAAATTGAGTTGGCTTTTCCTAAGTATGTCCTTCCTCAGCCAGAAATGTGTTGGTGCTTGGAACTGTTTACATATGTGAAAATGTCCTCAGGCATGCCTTCCTTTACAAATAATGATTTGAAGCTAAGCATGGTGGCACAAGCCTAAAGTCCTAACATTTGAG
>CABHPR010087297.1:0-27907 GCA_902168415.1 Peromyscus melanophrys
TTTTTTTTTTTTTTTTTGGTTTTTCAAGACAGGGTTTCTCTGTGTAGCTTTGCACCTTTCCTGGAACTCACTTTGTAGACCAGGCTGGCCTTGAACTCACAGAGATCTGCCTGTCTCTGCCTCCTGAGTGCTGGGATTAAAGGCGTGTGCCACCACCGCCCGGCCCCCATTTTCTTTTTTTCTTTTCTTTTTTTTTTTTTTGGTTTCTGGTTTTTGGTTTTTCCAGACAGGGCTTCTTTGTGTAGTTTTGGTTCCTGTCCTGGACCAGGCTGGCCTTGAACTCACAGAGATCCTCCTGGCTCTGCCTTCCCAAGTGCCTTCTCTCTATCCCCTCTCTAAAGGTACTCTTGAGCAGGGAGAAATGAGGAATATGTAGATAGAAGTATAGAGGAGAGAGAGACAGAAAACACAGGATAGCCTTGAGAGGGCCTGGGTCCAAACCTCCCAGCCCCTTCTGTCTCTACTAAAGGGTTTTTAAAGGAATGCCAAGAGGTGGAGCAAAAGACCTCCCTCCAGCCCAGTCAAGTATAGACCATCCCAGATACCTGGTAACCATGCATGTGGTCCAGCCATCCCCTAATGCAGCCCTGCTGTGTAAAGCAAGCTCAGATCTCACTAGGAAAACTTTGTGGATTCCCACAGGTCCCTCTTAATTTTTTAAAGAGTCCCTGAGGCAACACAGAATAGACTGAGGTCTTCTGTCTTAGGTCGTTCTCTATGATTATTTCTTCCATTACCTGTCATGGAGATATGCTTTTCATCAAGCATACTCTGTCTCAGGCTGGAAGTTACCAAGAGAAAGTTGCCCATCATTGACTCTCAGCTTCTGGTAGGAAGGCTACTGAGCTTAATTTAGCTTTGGCCCAGGTTCCTATTGAGCTGACAACCTCCACAGCAATCTCCGTAGCTGCCACACCTCCCAGTTACAGGAGTGGAGGATGATAGAGATGGCATATTGTTTTTGGAATGGGTCTTAAGATGTGTATAACAGCCATAGCTGTGCCAAGCCCTTTTTAAATCAATAAACTCTTTATGCTAACCGCATCCAATAAACTATATCCATCTTAAAGATTCCCTTAGCTTTTTTCCAAACTCTGGTTCATTAACCTTAACATAATTCTGGTATAAATATCACCATACATATTTACAACTCTCTTAATTGAATTATTATCATTATATATATTTATACTTTTTTTTTGCTAGCTTACATGAGCATTTAGACTCACATCAACATTTATACTCTTTACAAACTCACATTCAACATATACTGATTTATACTTTTTTTTTTTTGAGACAGAGTTTCTTTGTATAGTTTTGGTGCCTGTCCTGGATCTCGCTCTGTAGACCAGGGTGGCCTAGAACTCACAGAGATCCTCCTGGCTGTGCCTCCCAAGTGCTGGGATTAAAGGCGTGCACCACCACCGCCGCCTGGCTGATTTATACTTCTTACAGGCTTATATTCTTAAGGAAATTCTATAGATCTATTTTCTGTTTTACAAACATATTCATAAGAACTATTAGAAAGACTCTCTTAACAGAACTAGCTTACACTAGAAAGGATAGGACTGACATTAGCCAGTATCTAACTTAGCAAACAACACCTAGAAGAGATTCAGAAAAGATTTCTTAACATTTAGAAGAGATGTTACATTATCTTCCAACAAGACAGAGAGTAATTTTCTTTGGACTTCATTTAGAAAGTAGAAATAAGACTAAACTGTTAGTATCAAACCCAAAAAGGAAGAAAAGAGAATGAGAAGAAAACCTCCTGAGGGCATTCTGTTTCTGAATAGCAGTTCTACGACACTCACTTTCCCATGATTGTCAAAGTTGGAGTGGGGTTACAGACCTGCAGCTTTCAGGGGTTTCCCTGTGTACCAAAACCATTGCTGAAACTCCATCCCAAACTCCTCAGCAGTCTGGAGGTCTCCTTATTCTCCTACTATCCCCAGACTGCAAGATGGAACCTTCATGTCAGGAAAATTGATTAAGCTGCTTATCTCTCCAGTTCCTCTAGAGGAATGTCATTGGAGCTGACATTCCTCTGTTCCACACTCATCACCAAACTCTCAATTTTCCTCCTCCTTAATTTTTTTTTTAAAGCTGTATTTGCCATGAGTTCTTTTAACAATGCTGATGTTTCTGATGGATTTTTATTAGCCCAATATTTCTGGCAAGGTTATTTGTTCACCAAAACTGCTACTATTCAAAGGAGTCAAGAACATAGATGTTAGCCAGGCGGTAGTGGCGCACGCCTTTAATCCCAGCACTTGGGAAGCAGACCCAGGTGGATCTCTGTGAGTTCGAGGCCACCCTGGTCTACAGAGTGAGATCCAGGACAGGCTCCAAAACTACACAGAAAAAATCTTTTTTAAAAAAACACAAAAAAAAAAAAAAAAAAAAAAAAAAAGAACATAGATGTTGTTTCATAAAACACATCCTTCATTAGTGTACTCTAAAGAACATTTTCATGAGTTAGTATTTGCACCTCATTCATAAGCTTCTCAACCCCTGATGTTATTATTAGCAACTGTGATGTACTCTGACCATGAGTTATTTAGCTCAGATTGTAGTTGTATCTTTTTAACCGTCTGTATTTAGTATATTTTTCCTATTCTTTGCAAACATCAGTGTGTTCACTGAGCAGCATTCTGATTTAGCATTGTTTTCTTATGGAGAACTTTCAAGTGAAGTGACTGTTTTGTGATATAGCTAGATTTTGTGGAGTCTGTAAAGCAGTCATTTCTTTTTGAACGCCTGATTCCTTGTCCCCCTGTTAGATTTGCAAAGGAATCACTCATTACAGGCTGTTTGTTCAAGGGGCAAAGAACTTTTTATTATTTGCCCATAAATTTTTTCCATATGTAAAGCAATGTTCAGTGTTTGGACTGCTTTCCCTTGCTTTTGTAAGGATTTTAAAGTAGCTTGTGACAAACAGGGTGAGTATTTTAAATGTCTTCTGAGGGGCAAGCTTTTGATCACCTGTTTGTTTTTTGGGAGGTAAGCCAAGCTTTTTAGCAGTGCTTGGAAAAAAGCAAAGTCCCACCCCCCCCCCCCCCCCAGACAGGGATTCTCTGTGTAGCTTTGGAGCCTGTCCTGGAAGTCACTCTGTAGACCAGGCTGGCCTCGAATTCACAGAGATCCGCCTGCCTCTGCCTCCCGAGTGCTGGGACTAAAGGTGTGAGCCACCACCGCCCGGCTACAAAAGCAAAGTTTTAAGTTGAGAATTTGAAAGTTTTTGTTCTAGTTTGTCTGCCTTTTCTCTGTACAGACTTGCCTATGCTGTCTTCCCCAGTATGCTTTTCTCTACAGCATCACTATGTTTCAGACTTCATTTCCCAAGGTGCCTTTGTGTATACTGTCATGCCACTACAAACTACCTTTCCCATAGTGCCTCTCATGTTGGCCACTTCGGTTTCCCTTTACACGACTAAACGCAAGGTTCTAAAGTGAAGTTTCTGCTTTTAGCATGGGAAGTTTGAGTCAGGATTTTTGCTTTTTCAACACAGGAGATAGGGAGGTGTCTATTTTCGCTGAGCTGGCATTGCTATATGTTTTTCTTTCCTGACACTGTACCCAGAGCTGAGTCACACCCGCCTGCTTGTATTCCGGTGGGTACGTTCTTGCCTGAAGCAAAATTCCCTGAGGACTTGCTCATCTCCCCCAGCCAGTCAGTAATAGGAAGTGAAAGCACTCAAAACAAAGCTTTCCTACAGTTCCTTCAGAGAGACTCCCTCCCAGACAGCTCTGGGTTTGGTCTCAGCTCATCCCTTTCCCAAGAAATAATCCCTGAAGCTACAATGGCGGATTTGTTCCTCTGCTAACTGCTGCTGGAGGTAGGGCGTCTCTCCCCAAATCTGCCTTAGCTTTTTCCACTGCAACCACCACTTGGAACCCAGACACGGATTTTTTTTATTTTTATTTATTTATTTTTATTTTTTTTTTACACTAGCAGCCTTCCCCAGGTCCTGCACAATTTGGGGAGGAATCTGTCCCTTCTCCGTCCTGTCCTGGCCCAGATCCTCCCCCAGATAGATTCCCTTATGTGGCAAAGCGCAGGTGCTTATACAGCATGGCTTTACTTCTTCCTCCTCCTGCACTTTCCCACGTGTATGGCTAAGTTCTAGCTTCAGAGGGATTTCTGGATGCTGTTTTTCTAATATTAGCTTGAAAGAGACAGTGCTAGCAGAGAGAATTTGTCTAGTTCCAAGTAGTCTTTTTGTTTTTTCTTAAAGTGAAACACAGGTGACTTGTCTATACATATCATTAACAGGTGAATCTAATTTTGCCCTTACAGAAAGAGAAACTGAGAAAGTAAGTTCCGAAAGGCTTTTTAGTTTTAAGAGAGAGATTATGAAGTTTTTCCAAGAAAGCTTTCAGTTTTTGAGAGAAAAACCACCAAGGTTCCCCCAAACTTCTTTTCTCTAAACCTTGGCTTCAGTGGCCAAGAGGAAACTAATTCTGTTGGTATGGTGTTGTACAAGTTTCCTCAGGCACTGCTGACTGAGCGGGGGTGGGAGGGGTGTGGGGTGTGGGTGGGGTGTGGGGGGGTGGGGTTGTTTCTGTTTCCTCCATATCCGCCTCAGGGAAAATTCTCACCTCTGCCACTTGGGACCTGAAGTTTCCCACAGGAATCTTTTTCTCCCCATTAAGCTCTTCTCTGATAGATATTTCCTCTGATTTTTCCCAGTTTGCATTCCTAGATCCATAGTTAGAATATTCAGGACATGGTTCCTCTATGTTTCTCCTTATCTTTTTCTAAGTTTTACTTTACATTATATTCCTACATTCTACTTTTCTAAGTTTTTCCTAATTTTTCATAGATAGAATTTTAACAGAGAGAAAAAAAAAGAAACCTAGATAAGAGAGAAATTACGCTGTAGCCTTACTCGAGCGTCTTTAAACTCATTCTTCCTCCTGAGAAGGAAAAACCCCCACTTTCACTTTCAATACAAAATCGGAGCAGTCCAACTGCTTCTCAAAGGGTTTCTCCCCAAGCTTTTGCCAAGTACTCTGGTTAGGCTCTGTTTAGGCACCATTTGAGGGAGACCAGCTCTGTCTCCACCCCAGGATACTCTTGAGCAGGGAGTAATGAGGAATATACAGATAAAAATATAGAGGAGAGAGAGACAGCTAGAAAACACAGGATAGCCTCGGGAGGGCCTGGGTCCAAACCCACCATCACTTTCTGTCTCTACTAAAGGCCTTTTAAAGAAATGCCAAGGGGTGAAGCAAAAACCTCCCCCAGCACAGCCAAGTGTAGGCCATGACAGACACCTGGTTACCATGCATGTGGTCCAGCCATCCCATAATGCAGCCATGCTATGTAAAGCAAGCTCAGATCTCACTAGGAAACCTTTGTGGGCTTCCACACTCTCCTTAGACTACTACATATTTTCTAAAGAGCCCCCAGCATCCCATTAATACAGGATGGAAGAAGGCCAACAATGGGGGACGGGGCCTCTTGCTCCTTGCCTGTATCCTGGGAAGGATGCATTTCTTGGGCACATCTCTTATGGCATCTCAATGTTAATTTGTTCTGGATAGTGCCCTCATGACACTGGGACTTGGGGAGATCTCAGTTCATACCAAAAGTCTGACTGATTTCTTGGTGCCAGAGATGGGATGTGTCATAAAGGCAGGCACTCACCAGAATCCCCAGTTTGGAATAACTGTTAAGAGGATAGTGAATTCCATGCTGTAGGAGGGGAGCTGCTCCATTTCTATCCTCTGTGTGTGTGTTTGTGGGCCCTATTCCTGGCATGCTCTTTGTCTGCCTTCTGCAGATGGAGGAGACAGGCCGCATCCTCTGTAACTTGTGTAACGTGGTCCCTGGAGGGGTGGTATGCTTCTTCCCTTCCTATGATTACCTGCGCCAGGTACATGCGCACTGGGACAAGACTGGCCTGCTGGCACGTTTGTCTGTCAAGAAAAAGGTGAGTGCTCCTTAGCCTGGTTATGAAGACATTGCTACCTGCAACTCTTCCTAGGGTCACTCAGTCTTGTGGAATTGGCATGGTCCAGATTCTCCCAGCTTCTAATTCTACCAAGTCTAGGCCTGGGACACTGGGTGCGGGGATTCCCCAAAGCTTGATTACATGTTCCATGCTCAGGCTCAAACCCCAGACTAAGGCTCAAGACTTAGTATTTTGAATCCTTTTGCTGGGTGACCTTCTTCCTACAGCTATTCCAAGAGCCCAAGAGAGCAAGCCAGGTGGAGCAGGTGTTGACGGCATATTCCAAGTGCATTACGGTGAGAGGTGGAAGTGAGGCTGGATCCACAAGCCCTCTGTGCCTGGCAGCTGGGAACAGCTGTGATCCCCCAGGTTTGGCTTAGACACTCTGGTGTGGCTCTCCCCCACAGTGCTGCATTCAGGCAGGAGGCCATCTGACAGGGGCTTTGCTCCTCTCTGTGGTTGGAGGGAAGATGAGTGAAGGGATCAACTTCTCTGATGACCTGGGCCGGTAGGTGTAGCGTCCTTTTGTGTGCTGTCGCTGAGGGCCCTGGGCCCTACCTAGAGAGCCATACCATAGGGTCGGTACCCATGTGGACAGCTTGTGGTCTGTAGGGTGTGGGTGGAGTGTTTGCAACCTTTCTCTATCTGGCTTTGTGGAACAGAGATGTGGGCAGCCATGACTTGGAATCATACACAATTAGTTCAAAACAGCAGGTAGTTGATCTCATGTCGA
Organism: Peromyscus melanophrys; assembly: GCA_902168415.1. Lineage (NCBI taxonomy): Eukaryota > Metazoa > Chordata > Mammalia > Rodentia > Cricetidae > Peromyscus > Peromyscus melanophrys. The sequence goes on from CABHPR010087297.1 coordinate 6,691, forward strand.
TGATGACCCCATGGCTGTTTGTCACTTATGCCATGGACCATGTAATACACTGCAGGTGTGTGGTGATGGTGGGGATGCCGTACCCCAACCTTAAGTCTCCAGAGTTGCAAGAGAAGATGGCCTACTTGGATCAGACCCTTGTAAGTATCTGCAGTGTTTCAGAAGATGAAATAAATGTCTAGGGAGTTCTGATCTTCCAATTTCTGTTTTGTTTTGTTTTGTTTTGTTTTTCTTAGCCTAGAACACAAGGTCAGGCTCCCCCAGGGAAGAGGTTGATGGAGAATTTGTGTATGAAGGCTGTAAACCAATCCATAGGTGATCTGGGCAGCTGCTGGGGCAGATGGATGGGTTGAGGGAGGAGGGATTTTCCTGCTGTGTTGTTCATTTGAGGAGCATATGATTGAGGAGACCCAATGGATATGCAGTATTGGTAGGCAACTGAACTCAAGAGTCCTATCCTGTGTGTCTACCCAGGCAGGGCCATTAGGCACCAGAGGGACTTCGCCAGCATTGTGCTCCTGGATCATCGCTATGCCCGCCCTGCTGTCCTGGCGAAGCTGCCGGCCTGGATCCGAGACCGTGTGGAGGTCAAAGCCACCTTTGGTCCTGCCTTTGCTGCTATGCGGAAGGTTAGGTTTGCTCCCAGTGTCCCAGGCTTCCCCAGTGAGAGGTGGGGCTTCTCATGGCTTTTCTCTCCCTGCAGTTTCATCGAGAGAAGTCACACCCCTGTCTGGTGTAGGATCCTCTTTTATTCTCGCTGCTTGACTCCACCTTTATGTTTGGCCTAAGATGCTCAATAGCATATGCACACTGTGGAGTCTACACCAGCCTTCCAGAGGCAGTGGATTCCAGTGTTGTGACTTCCATAGAAAAGCCACTGGGACAAACCCAGTTCATCCTGAAGAAACATGGCCTGGGGCACCTCATTCCTTGAGACCGATTTTCCCCACTGCACCTAGCTCAATTTAGCTTTCTCTTGGCTTCAGGAGGCTGTGCAAGCAGCAGCTCTCTGCCCTTTTGTGAGGCAAGGCCCACCCTGCCAATATCCCTTCTAGGGACAGAGAGCTGTTCTTGGCCTTTGAATCCAGTCTCAGCCTCAGATGTCCATATTCAGGGCCCTGCTGCCCACAGGGCCTTCACATTCAGGCTATATTGACTGAGTCTCCAAGAAGAGGTAGATCTCTCTTGCTTGGCTGCTGCTTCTTCCTCAAGCCAGGAGACCTCTTTTCTTAAGCCACCTGAGAAGAGGCCAATACCACCACACCTACCATGGTATCAGCAGCAATGCCAGCAGAATCATTAGACTCTCAATGTGAATACTTTTAGAGTCCCTCTGAGTAATACCAGGACATTTTTGCTATGGAGAAATATCCCTCGCTCTGCAATAGTGAACCCAGGTCACCTCTATTTGAGACCCAGAGAAAATGCTTTACTCCCTCAGACATTCTGTCTCATTGCTGAGACCACCAGGACAGGAGGACAGCCCATGGTCTGCTGAGCCATCTGCATCTGACAAGGCCACCCTTTCTCTACTAAATAAAGAAATGAAATACTGTTCATGTGGGCTGAGGCCTGGAGTTGCCATTGTTTAGTGTGTGTGTGTTTTCTCAGTTCTAATAAAGGTAGGCAAAGTACTCTGGGGTGGTGCAGGTAAGGCAGTCACATGAGGCAGTGGAGCTGGCACATGGTGTACACAGCCCCAGGACATGAAAAGCGGTGAGGCAAGATGAAGAGCAGTTGTCCAGCCATCGGCACACTGTGGACAACAGGAACTTTAGAGGTCCACTTCCCCAGGAGCCTCTCGGGCTGTCCCTGCTGGAGTGAATGAGGAAGGCCCTGTCCTGCCTAGGGTTGCCTCTACAGTTAACATCACATCTTTGTTGGGCACATTATACTATTAGGTCATAGATTCACATGTTTGGACATAACTGGTCATGGTTGTCAGTGAAGCTTCCTAAATCCATTTTGTTTTCTTTGAATTCAGACAGGGAAAATTGGACCTGTATCTGCTTTCGGGTTCTAGAGAACCCAGAGTCAATCTAAGGAAAACATCCCATTTGAACGAGCCCAGAGTCTTAAAAGGAGGATGGTTGTTTTGCGAGTGCTCGTTTAGGAATTTCAGAATAGAGAGGCGTCTTAGCTATCAAGATTGTGAAGAACTCTTAACATGGGGGATTCTTTGCATGGAGATTTCATTCCTGTCCTTGGTAGATCCCTCCATGAGTGAGCCAATCATAGCTAGAATACAGGTGTGTAATCAGCACCTTGGGGTGAGGCCCAGATTATCGCAGAGAAGAGCAGTTGAATAAAGGGCATCTCTTACTAACTCCCTCCCTTCCTGTACACAAGGCATCTCTCACCAGCTCCCTTCCTTTCTGTACACAGGGCACCACTCACTGACACCCTGTACATAGGGCATCTCTCACCAGCTCCCTTCCTATCTGTACACAGGGCATCACTCAGTGACACTCTTCCTGTACACAGGGCATCTTTCACTAGCTTCCTGCCTTTCTTCCTGTACACAAAGCCCAACGGGAACATAACTTCTCTGGGGGGCCAAGACATCTCAGACTCGACATTTCTTAAGGAATAATCTGATTAGGACTAGGTACAGTAGAAGTTGGGATCCTTCTGTGTAAGTGCTTAGTGGTAGAATTTTCCAGTTCTTTATAATGGGAGATAAAGTGTGTCTGGTTGGATCTTGGAGATACCTGTGTTCAGAGATAGGGAAATTCCCTGGACTCTATAAGTTCTCTCCAGTCCTAGGCACCCTACATATCAAACTAGGAGAGTTTCATGGTGAGAAGATGGGTAATTGAAAAGCATTAAAATAGGAAGAAGGGGTGGGAAGCAACCAATAAATTGTCAATGTTGCCATACATTAAAAAGTATACAGTGTTGTGGAATATTTAAGATGTGTTACATTCATCTATGCTGTGGAATGTTTGTTTAAGAATGTAAACATGTGTTGCATTCTTTTATGTTGCATTTGTTCAACTCTGTAGAGCTGTGTTACTTTGCCTGTCTAAAACACCTGATGGTCTAATAAAGAGCTGAATGGCTAGTAGCAAGGCAGGAGAAAGGACAGGAGGGGCTGGCATGCAGAGAGAATAAATAGAAGGAGAAATCTAGGTTCAAGAGAAGAAAGGAGAATGGGAATAAAAGGAGAGGAGGATGCCAGGGGCCAGCCATGGAATAAGAAGGAAAGAAAGATATAGAATAAAGAAAAGTAAAAAGCCCAGAAGCAAGAGGTAGTTAAAGAGAAATGGGATAATTGAAGTCAAAAAAGCTGCCAAGAAACAAACCAGGCTAAAGTCAGGCATTCATAAATAATAGTAAGTCTCTGTATTTATCTGGGATCTGAGTGGTAGGCAAAGAGGGTTTGTATTGTTTTGTTTTAAAGAAACCACTACAGTACGGGTTGTTCTTATTGTCCTATTTAACCTGTCATCAACACTACCTCAGCATATAGGTGTTGGACACTGATGCTACAGAAGTTAAGTAAGTGCTGGCTGCGGACATAGCTCACTGGCAGAGCCCTTGCTTAGCAGCAGCCCTGAGCTTACTCTCCAACAGAAAGCTGTTGGGGGTGTTAAGGAGGGAAACATTATTACTCCAAGAAGAGAACCACGGATTTAACCTGGGTCCATAGAGCTCTGCTTCGGTCAAGCTCACGTAGGTACAACAGAACCAGCAAGACTAAAAAGGCGATTTCCTGGAATGATGCACACGGATGTAAAGAGTGTCACTGTCTGGGAAAACCAGGGACATGGGCAGCAGGCAGACAGGGACTCACTGCACATGAGAGCTGCTAGTTAGACTGGACTTCGAGACAGCCCAGGAACCTCACCACGGATATGCTATGGGCTGTCACTCTGCTCAACGACACATGGAACTACAGTCTTCACTTTGCCATACTTTTTTTTTTATTATTATTTTTATTTACACAAACCTTGAACTGGAATGGCCTCTTGAGCAACCTTTCCCTTTTGGTTTCAGTTCCTACTGCCAAGGAAAATTCCTCAAGTTCCTTAGTTCTAACTCTCAAGTGAACACCTGATTAATTTTGCCCCTCTGTTTAAGATAGATGACTAGTTGCTGTCCCCGTCTTGGAGATGAAGAGAACCAAACTGCTCCTTTGTTTTGTGTCTCCATGAATTTTAGAAGTCCTGAACCTTTGGTGAACTTAGCTATTCTGTACTGCTTTATGACTACTTTCATACAACAACACAACCACCGTTTTTGGTAAAGTTTCTCTCAGTTATAAATTATACACAAATTAACAGAGATGTGAGTAAAGTGGGTTGAACCCAAGAAATGCACTCTAACTCACCCATTCTATATCTGTCTCTAGTTTCCATCCTTTCTCTCTCCCCCCCTTATTTTTTCTTCCTTCATCTTCCCTCCTTCCTTCCACCCCACTCCCAGACCTTTAGCTCTGGGGTTTTCTGTCTTATGCTCATGTCTCTCCCACTCGGTATGAGGGGAAACACCAGGTTCCTCAACCTCAGAAAGATCATATGCCAAAACTGTGTATTATTTCCTTCCCATACTCCAACTGTGATATTTATGACAACCCAGTCAATCATGCTTTGTGATCTCTAAAGTGCCTTGAGTTCACCTGTGCAACAGACACCACTCTAGAAAGAGCTTGCCTGACCGGCTGTCCATATAGAGCTGCCCTTATTCACATGCTCACCTCCTTCTTATTCACCATCCTCACCTGGTCCTCATTCAGCATCCTCACCTGCTCCTTATTCAGCATCCTTACCTGATCCTCATTCAGCATCCTCATCTGGTCCTCCCCATCTCCATCCTACCAGTTCTCACTCTGTGTATTCAGAGTCAGAGGCAGTATGGGTTAGAGGAAGATGGCCATGATTGAGATCTAAAGTTCTTATCAATAAACCTGTGTCTCTCTGCATAAAGAGGTGGGGACAGTCTTAACTGGTTACAACTCGAAAAAAGAATCCCTGAGGAAGACACACATCCCTAAAGCAATCAACTCGAGACTTATACTTTCTTTGATTGTTTTTATTAAATTTATTTATTTATTTTACATGCCAACCACAGTTTCCCTGTAGGAAAAGTGACTCCCATTACCTTTCATAATAAAGAGAGTCTTCTAAGATATGAAGAAAAAAAAGGTTCCTGATCTTCCCTTAGTGTAGCTTTCTCAAATTTTATACTTCATTCTGCTTTAGGAGACATTGGTACCCACTACTCCATTGTCTTTTGGAATTGCCCTCCAAATGTTTCCACCAATGCATTTTTGATCTGCTTTGATTTATCTTTGTTCTGATACTGCCCTGAAACTGCTTCCATGTGGGAGCATGGAACCTAAGGTAATCCGAAACTGTGTTCCTGGGACGTATCAATCAAATTTTGTTCCAGAATTAACTGTCTCTCACTCCCTTTGTGGTTTAGAGCTGTAATTTTTGCATTGCTAGAACAGTGAAGACAGGTGTTTAGATCAGGGATGAGGAATAGAAGCCATGGTGCAGGAGCAGGAAACCTCAAAATGCTTGCCTGGAAAGACCTTGCCTATCATTGAGTGGGGTGTGGGGTGATAGTGCCAAGGGGCAGACAACGGCATGAGGACATGTGGCTACAGCAGCAAGTCCTGGTGCTGCCCTTCAGGCTGTGCTCAACTCTGATTGGTCCAATGGTGGCTAGAAGCTGTGCTCTGAGGGTCTGCTCCAGGGCAGTCCACTTGAAGGAACCTCAAGTGACACACTATTGGATGCTGGCCACTGAGTTCAACCACACTGGTGGCAGTCATGATGGCCAGGGAGGTAGATGGTGGGACAGATAACGTCCCCTCTTCCAACGTTCTGATCTGGTTGACTAAACCCTGGGTGTGGAACTCTGTCAGAATGGACCCTAATACCGATATGAACACATGACATTAGTGAAAAGGTAGGAGGAGCCTCAGGATGGAGAATCTGAGGGTACAGACTCTCTCTTAAACAGAGTTTGTCCAGGCTTGTTCCACAGGGGGCTGGAGAGAAAGCTCACCAGAAGTGCTTTAGCCATGGGCTAGGACACCAATCCCCAGAGCCCCTCATGAGTCATTTAAAGCTAGAGTGGACATTTGAGTACTTACTATGTGAAGTCATCTACCAAGGCCATATCCAGGCAGCAGCCATTGGCAGAAACCATGGAAAATAGACCATGGAGCAAGACTCTGCTGCCTCCTGCCTTCCTTAAGTGTGTGGTCAGAGGCATTCCTTGGACAGACATGAAAAATATCAGTGTACCCCAGATCTGGTACTAACATCAGCCTGAAGAAATTATTCTACCCAAGTCTAGCTTGTTCAAGCAGTGTGTTTACTGGAGCTCCTTGAAGAGGTATTGGTGCGGGATCACTTATAAGAAGATTGACTCAAGGGCAGCTGCATCTCCCCATGCCTGTCCCAGCACTGGCCTCAGCTTAGAAGAGCTGTGTTTCTGGAGCTCTCTGACAAACTGGATATCTTGCCATGCTGGTCATTGTTGTGGTTCATAGGCATCCCAGCTGGGCAAGACTATTTATGGCTTCTTCCTCAACAACCTCCTATTGCTCCTCCTTTTTTTTTTTTTTTTTTTTGGCTTTTCGAGACAGGGTTTCTTTGTGTAGTTTGGTGCCTGTCCTGATCTCACTCTGTAGACCAGGCTGGTCTGGCCTCGAACTCACAGAGATCCGCCTGGCTCTGCCTCCCGAGTGCTGGGATTAAAGGTGTGTGCCACCACCGCTCGGCTAACAACCTCCTTCTTAAAAGCCTGAAATGATCTGAGATACTCAGCCACAAAGGCCACTGACACATCATACTGGCTTAGACTTCTGAATAAGTAAATATTGCCTCTTTGATCCATGAGGCAAAAGCTACTGAAGGTCACAGGGTAAAATGTCTTCATGCTTTTCATTTTCTTTTGTTGTCCCAAGAAGAGCCACCAGGTTGAGCCCAGCTGCCCCATATTTTAAAAAGACTGTCCTTTGCATGAGATTCAGCAAACTCTAAGAAGCAGAGCCCTTGCCACCTGGGCAGCACCCTGATTTGCAAACTGTTTCCACACTGAAATAGTCATTGCAGAGGCAGAGAAGGAGAATGAAGGCATGCCTTTCAGGATTCTTTTGCCACCTGCAGCTCAAAGCAGATGCATCCTCATATCTTCCCCAGATTGAAATGCAAGGCCCTCACACCTGTGTGGTAGGGTTAGAGACAGGCCTTCTGTAGGGAGGCAGGGACAGATTTTGTCCTGAGGGCAGGCCTTTCAGCATGCACTTAGGTGCAGTTAGAAGTCCCTGTCATATGAGGACCCAGAGATGGGCAGCCTCTGCACAGGAGGAAGGGGCCTCACCAGAAACCCACTCATCTGTTATCTGAAGAATATTAACTGCAAATGCTTTTTCCTCTAGTCCCTGAGCAATAGCTGAGGGGCTGAAGCCCAGGACACATCAAGGAAGGGAAAGGGGCCCAGCACAAAGCAGGGCCTCACTCAGAAGAAGCCTGACAGAGGGTAGAATACAATGTCAGAATCGGCAAAACTAGTCTTCCATGTGCTCACAGGGAATCCACTGGCAGAAAAAGTCAGACTCCTCCCAAAAGACAGAAAATTATAGGTTCTCTTGAAATGACAATGTTCCCAAGCTTTAATCCCAGGATTATCATCCACTTGTCATAGTTGATTGAAACAACACATGAACAATTCTACTTTGTGACCGAGTAGGAATAGCCAGTTAGCTGCAGTCCACAATATCAACGCCATAGATATTTGTCTGGAATCAACGTGTAGAACCAGGTACACACTGCAAGGGCACTGGGGAAATGCAAATGGAGAAAATGGATGGAACTGATCAAAGAGTCCTACAGCCTGCAGACCAAAGAGACCCAGAAACCTCATTTGTTGTGTGACCTCCATCAAGCCACTTAATGAGACCTCACCTCCTTAAATTGTAAATTACTGGTCAGAATGCTTGCTCTTCCTCCTCTTGAGAGCTGCAGGTAGAGAATGTCAAAGAGCTTATTCCATATAACTCTTTGTTTAATATAAAAGTCAGTGTGTATGTGTCTGAGTATCTGTGTCCATACTATAACACAGAGGGCCAAGTGCTCAGCCTGGAAGCCACATTGACTCATTGTCATCGATCCCTCCCACTTGTCCCTCTTGTACTGATAGACAGCATTTCAGTGTAGGGTTCCATGCCCTTTTCATCAGACTGTGACCTCAGCTTCCTGAAATTTCTCTACCTTGCACTACTGGGGGTTCAACCTGAACCCAGGCTTAAAGAATCGCCAGGGACTCAACTTACTGCAATTTTGCTTATGCCCTAAACTACAATACAATGCTTAGCTGGGCATCATACCTTTGTGTGCATATGAAGGCCCTTCCACCTTGCCTAGTTGGACAGCTGGACACTCCACAGATCTAGAGAGGCCAGACTGCAGGACAGGGTTTGGCTGCTTTGGTGAGGTTGAATAACTTCTCCAACCCCTTAGGTTCCCAGTTATATATGAATACTGACTTCAGAATTCCTCAAGGGTGTTTCAGGAGCAATAGAACCCCAGTGGATTTAATCAAGACAATAGATCACTCAAACATCATCATTGGGATGTTCCAAAGAGAAACAATTGTTATCTGCAGAATGGGGGTCCCAGCAGAAGGAAAGAACCCCCAAATTACAGAAGAGTTCAGCATAGTGTCTTCCTTGCTTGGGGCTCTGGGAGGCAGCCATCTGGACAAGTGAGTGCCATAGCCATGAACCAGGGCATGGAACACAGAGATTTGAAGCCAAAAAACATCCTGCTACAGGATGCAGGAACAACAAAATGGGTGACTTTGGAGACCAGGCTCATGACCAGGAGAACCTGGGACATTCTAAGCACATTCTCCTTCTCCTGAGAGAAAACATTCTAAGCACATTCTCTTTCTCTTGAGAGAGAGAGAGAGAGACAGATAGACAGACAGATACACACTCAGACACACACACACACACAGGGGGAGAGAGAGAGAGAGAGAGAGAGAGAGAGAGAGAGAGAGAGAGAGAGAGAGAGAGAGAGAGAGAGAATATGAATGAATTTGCGGATTTGAACATGTGATGAACCTGTGGTGGACATTCCAACTCAGTGTTTTCTTCTTGCTCCAGCAACACTGCCCTCTTTAATGGGACCACTTTTCAAGAGTTGCAGCAGAGCTGGGTGGTGGTGGTGCACACCTTTAATCCCAGCACTCGGGAGGCAGAGCCAGGCAGATCTTTGTGAGTTCAAGGCCAACCTGGTCTACAGAGCGAGATCCAGAAAAGGCGCAAAGCTACACAGAGAAACCCTGTCTCGAAAAACAAACCAACAAACAAACAAAAAAAGAAGAGTTGCAGCAGAGGACTCAAAGGATGTTTAAAATCTTTCCATCTCATCTCCTCCAAAGTAGGAAGCATCCTCCTCTGACAGTTAACTGTCGTCCTGAGGTGGAATTCTACAGTGGAACTTCTGAGGAGGAACCAACGTCTGTTGATCAGTGACAAATGCTCACCAGGTTTTTCTCTTGAGGAAAGAGCCAACTAGGCAAGCATCACACCCCAGTCCTCTTGACTGACATAGTTAAAATGTTCACGAGACCCAAGCATCTTGATGAAATGGAGTCCATCAAGTCACGCCTGTATCTTGATGCTCTACCACACACACTAAGGGCTTACTTCAGAGTGCTGCTAGCTGGTAGAAATAGGAAAAAGATCATCAATGTATTGCTATGACGTGATGTGTAGAGGTGGTCGCATGCTGCTCCAGAAAGCCCAGCGATGTGTGAGGCTAAAGGAGCCATGGAAACTTTCCTCTCTTGTTCACCACCCTACTCTCCCTCTGTATGCCTGCTACACTCCAGATGAGGAATGATCTCCTCGGTAGAGGTGTCCTGACTCCTTGCATTTCATCTTTCTGCTTACAGGGTATCATAAGTCTAAACCTGGTCTCTGTCCACTAAGAGAAATTGCTAAAGGCTGTAGGAAAGGCTGAGTCCATCAGCTGGTCAGCCGAAGAATTCACAATTTGGAGAGCCAGGCTTATTCACTCAGGACATTTTTCGCAGTTCCTTCTTTGGAGGGTGCACTATGATTACCAGGATTCCCTGAGCACAGGTAGACATCATGGTGGAGTCCTGCCCAGGTTTGTCAAAGTGTGGTGTTCTATTATGTTCATCATTTTGAATCGAGACAAAGAGGGAAAGGTGTACAGTGTGGGACAGGGACACATTGTAAGTGATCATCATTGGAGCACACACCAGGCTGAGTGATAAAAGGAGCTGTACCCTTGGGACACTGAACATGGTTGGAAGCTACTAGGGGACTCCTGGAGAGGATAGAGTGAGACAGTGGAGGAGAAATGTGCCTCTGACCTAATGGAACCAGTCACCGTGGGCTATATACAACCTGCTGTTTTTGGTCCATTTCTCCCTCAGATCTCACTGTGAGGGATGAGTGTCCTGTATACAAGGCTATGGGCTAGGCTGCAGTTCTGTCCCTACAGACCAGGGAGCTGATTTCAGTAACCTGTGGAACTTTTTCACTGCTATCTAGCTTGTTAGTTGTTGAGTTGCAGCTTCACAAAGACCTTCACAGGAGCATATTGGCCACCTAGCCTCATGGCCTGCCAGCCCTAAAAGAAGAACCGAAAAACTCCATACAGGTTTTACTTTCCATCAGTCAGACTGCATTTGGCTCTGTGAAACTGGCCTATCATTGCCTCACAGGCACCCATCTGGCCATAACAGTTGTAGACAAGGTAGAGTAGCACCTGTGGTTCATTATGTCAGATGTCGACCCCGGGTAAACTACACCATCCTAACATCATTCGCCTGTTCCAGGTTATAGTAACACCACAACATTACTACTTTGTGACAATGATCTCCCCAGGAGGAAACTTTTTCCAATTAATAATGAAGGAGGGCAGACTGCAGGAGATAGAGGTATAAAAAAATATTCAGGCAGACCGTGTCAGCCATCAAGTTTTGCCATGAGCTTGACATCGACCATTGAGATCTAAATTCTGAAAATATCCTTCTAGATGAAGAGGGCAATGTGAAGGTGACAGACTTTGGTATCACCATCTGATGTAGAGCTGGTACTGTACTGCAGGGCAATGTGGGACCAAGACCATCAATGACGCAGAACTGGTTCTGGGAGAGGGCTATGATGGGAAGAAGGCAGATGTGTGGAGTCTGGATGTGCTGCTCTATTTTATCACCACCAGGTACCACCACTTCCGAAGAAGCACCCTGGAAGAGATCAAGGAGAATATCATAAAGTGGACCTATGATGTTCCAGCTCATATCTCTGGGTATCTTTGAAAACCTATTTCACTAAATACTAACAGTTGCCCCACAGAGGAGACCCTCCATTGGTGACCTTCAGCAATATCCGTGGCTCATGAAATGGGAAGAAAACATCCCAAGTGACACCTACTTAGATCCCAATGACCTAGAAACACTGTAGTGTTGGGTTTAATATCAATGCCATTCTGTAATTCTTTGTAAAGCGAAAATACAATGAAATGATGGGGACATACTTCATCATCAAAGAGCAGCCCCGCAAGAACTGGCGTTTTCGCTTGGCTGTACCACCTCAGCCAAGCCTGTAGACCTTGGAATTGCAACTCCACCATCCCCAGTACATCTCTCTATCTCTGGTTTTCACCTAAAACAAGGGCCAGTGAACCCACCTTTGGCTTCTTCCACACCCAGCCCTCACAATAGCTCCTGCCTGTTGTGTCAACAGCCCCAGGGCAGAAGGTGACTAGAAGTGCCTCCATGCTTCTATGTTGTCCCCAGAAGAAGAGTTCCACTTGTAGCTATGCACCCTATCAAGAATGTGGCTGCCCCAAGTATCTACAGCAGCATATTGAAATAGGAAATATCCAGGCACCTGGGCCGGACTCTGACATGGAAAAGGCTTCGGCCCTTCTGAACATCGGGTGCTTCAAGACACTGCACAAGGCAATCACAACTTGCCTGTCAAGAGTGTGCTGCCTCCCTCGGGCTCCAAACACACAAGCCCAGCCTATTTTCATCAATAAAGTGGCTCCCCTGAAAGAGGCAGGGTGCAGAGCCCAGTGAGGAATTGGGCAGGCAGGTATTGCCTATGATGTATTTCAGTATGCTTTTCTCTATAGCATCACTGTATCAGACTTCATTTTCCAAGCTGCCTTTCTCTATATTGGCATGCCACTACAAACTACCTTTCCCATAGTGCCTCTCGTGTCCACCACTTCCATTTCCCTTTACACGGCTTAGTTTCTAAAGTCACATTTCAGCTTTAACATGGGAGGTTTGAGTCAAGATTTTTGCTTTTTCACCACAGGAGATAGGAGATGTCTGTTCTCCCTGAGCTGGCTTTGTTATATGTTTTTCTTTGCTGACACTTTCCCTGGAGTGAGTGGGGCCTTATTTGAGGAAGGTGCCTTTGTGCCCAAAGGAAAAATCCCTGGGTACTTGCTCATCTCCCCCAGCCAGTCAGTAAAAAGAAGCAAAAGCACTCAAAACAAAGCTTTCCTACAGTTTCTTCAGAGAGACAGCTCTGGGTTTGCTCCCAGCACATCCATTTCCTCACAAACAGCCAGAGGCTGTAGGAAAAGGCTGAGTCCATCATCTGGACAGCAGAAGAGCTCACAATTTGGAGAGCCAGGCTCATTCACCCAGGAGACATTTAGAAGCTCCTTCTGCAGTCAGTGCATTATGCTTGCCAGGATTTCCTGAGTGCATTGTAAAGTGTGGTGTTCTCTTATTTTTCAGCCTTCTGTCTCAGAATGGAAACAAAGAGGGACAGATGTGCAGAGTGTGACAGGGACCTCCTTGTAAGTATTCACCATTGGAGCACACACTAGGCAGAAGTGATGGAGGTCACTTGCCCCTTGGGACACTGCACATGGTTGGAAGCACTAGAAGACTCCTGGAGAGGATAGAGTGTGCCATTGAAGGGGAAATGTCCCTGGGGCCAACATGGAAACAGTCACCATGGGCTATATATAACCTACTGTGATTGGTCTATTTCTCACTTAGCCCTCAGTGTGAGAGGTGAGTGTCCTGTATATAAGGCTTTGGGCTGGCCTGCAGTTCTTTCCCTAGAGACCAGGGAGCTGATTTCAGTAACCTGTGGAAGGTTTTCACTGCTGTCTAGCTTGTTAGTTGTTGAGTTGCAGCTTCACAAAGATCTGTCTACACTGAAGCTCAGTGACCACCTAGCCTCATGGCCTGCCAGCCCTAAAAGAAGAACCTGAAAAGTCAATACATGGTCCCACTTACCATTGACCAGGGTACATTTGGCTCTGTAACTAGCCTATCATTGCCTCATAGGCACCCATTGGCCATAAATGTTATAGACACCTTAGAGCAGGACCTCTGGTTATTGTGTCAGATGGTGACCCTGGATAAACTACACCATTCTAACATCATCTGCCTCTTCCAGATTCTTATAAAACCACAACATTTCTTTGTGACTAAGAAAACTTGTTCCAATTAGTAAGGGAGGAGGGCAGGTTGCAGGAGGAAGAGGCACAGAAAATATTCCGGCAGATCATGTCAGTCATCAAGTTTTGTAATGACCTTGACCTCGTCCATGTAGACCTGAATTCTGAAAGTATCCTTCTAGATGAAGAGGGCAACGTGGACTTTGGTATAGTCACCAGATGTAGAGCTGGCACTGTACTGCAAGGGAAATGTGGGACAAAGACCTTCAGTGCCCCAGAACTGATATATGATGGGAAGAAGGCAGATGTGTAGAGTCTGGGTGTGCTGCTCTATTTTATCACCACCGAGTACCACCCCTACTGAGGAAGCACTCTGGAAGAGATCGAGGAGAATATCATAAAATGGACCTATGATGTTTCAACTAATGTCTTTGGGTTTCTTGAACACCTAATTCACTAAATGCTCATAGTTGCCCGACAGAGACCCTCCACTGAAGACCTTCAGCAACTTCCGTGGCTCATGAAATGGGAAGAAAACATCCCAAGTGACACCTACTTAGATCCCAATGTCCTCTACAAACTGTCGTCTTGAGTTTAATATGAATGCTGGTTTGTAATCCTTTGTAAAGAGAAAATACAATGAAATGATGGGGACATACCTCATCATCAAAGAGCAGTCACAGAAGGAACTGGGGTTTTAGCTTGGCTGCACCTCCTCAGCCAATCCTGTGGACCTTGAAGTTGTACCTCCCCCATTCCCAGTGCATCTCTCTCTCTCTGGCCTTCACCTAAAACAAAGGGCCAGTGAGCACGACTTTGGCCTCTTCCACACCCAGCCCTCACAACATCTCCTGCCGGTTGTGCCAACAGCACCAGGGCAGAAGGTGGCTAGAAGTGCCTCCATGCCTCTATGTTGTCCCCAGAAGAAGAGCCTCACTTGTAGCTATGCCTCTCTTCAGAGCTGTGGCACCCCCAGTACCTACTTTGGCATATTGGAAGAGGAAATGACCCGGCACCTGGGCCATACTTTGACATGGAAAAGGCCTCGCCCCTTCTGAACTTCGGGTGCTTCAAGAGACTGCATTAGAGAATCAGGGTTTGTCTGTCAAGAGTGTGCTGCCTCCCTCGGGTTCCAAACACACAAACCCAGCCTGTGTTCACCAATTAAGTGGCTCCCCTGAAAGAGGCAGGGTGCAGAGCCTAGTGAGGAATTGGGCAGCCAGGAAATGCCTATGATGTATTTCCAGTATGCTTTTCTCTATAGCATCACTGTATCAGACTTCATTTTCCAAGCTGCCTTTCTCTATATTGGCATGCCACTACAAACTACCTTTCCCATAGTGCCTCTCGTGTCCACCACTTCCATTTCATTTCCACTTCTATTTCCCTTTACATTGCTAAAGTTTCTAAAGTCACATTTCAGCTTTAACATGGAAGGTTTGAGTCAAGATTTTTGCTTTTTCACCACTGGAGATAGGAGATGTCTGTTCTCCCAGTGCTGGCTTTGTTATATGTTTTTCTTTGCTGACACTTTCCCCAGAGCGAGTGGTGCATATTCAAGGAAGGTGCTTTTGTGCCCAAAGGAAAAATCCCTGGGGACTTGCTCATCTCCCCCAGCCAGTCAGTAAAAAGCAGTGAAAGCACACAAAACAAAGCTTTCCTACAGTTACTTCAGAGAGACTCCTTCCCAGACAGCTCTGGGTTTGCTCCCAGCTCATCCTTTTCTTCACAAACAGCCAGAGGCTGTAGGAAAAGGCTGAGTCCATCATCTGGACAGCAGAAGAGCTCACAATTTGGAGAGCCAGGCTCATTCACCCAGGACATTTTTAGAAGCTCCTTCTGTGGTCAGTGTATTATGCTTGCCAGGATTTCCTGAGCCCACAGAGACATCATGGTGGGGTCTTGCTCAGATTTTTGTAATGTGTGGTGTCCTCTTATTTTTCACACTTCTGTCTCAGAATCGAGACAAAGAGGAACAGGTGTGCAGAGTGTGACAGGGACCTCCTTCTCAGTATTCACCATTGGAGCACACACCAGGCCGAGGTGATGGAGATCACTTGCCTCTTGGGACACTGCACATGGCTGGAAGCTACTAGGGGACTCCTGGAGAGGATAGAGTGAGAAAGTGAAGGGGAATGTGCCTGGGCCCTAACATGGAAACAGTCACCATGGGCTATATATAGCCTACTGTGATTGGTCCATTTCTCCCTCAGACCTGACTGTGAGGGATGAGTGTCCTGTATACAAGGCTGTGAGCTTGGCTGCAGTAATGTCCCTACAGACCAGCAAGATGATTTCAGTAACCTGTGGACCTTTTTTACTGCTATCTAGCTTGTTAGTGGTTGAATTGCGGCATCACAAACATCTGTCTACGCTGGAGCACAGTGACCACCTAGCCTCATGGCCTGCCAACCCGAAAAGTCAATACATGTTCCTACTTACCATTGGCCAGGGTGAATTTGGCTCTGTGAAACTGGCTTATCATTGCCTCATAGTCAGCCATTGGCCATAAACGTTATAGAGACATGTCTACACCATCCTAACATAATTTGCCTCTTCCAGATACTTACAACATTTCTTTGTGACTAAGAAAACTTGTTCCAACAAGTAAGGGAGGAGGGCAGTTTGCAGGAGGAAGAGGCACAGAAAATATTCGGGCAGATCATGTCAGCCATCAAGTTTTGCCATGGCCTTGACATCTTCCATCTAGACCTGAATTCTGAAAATATCCTTATAGATGAAGACGGCAATGTGAAGCTGGTAGACTTTGGTCTCGACACCAGATGTAAAGCTGGCACTGTACTGCAAGGCCAATGTGGAACCAAGACCTTCAAACCCCAGAAATGGTACTGGAAGAGGGCTATGATGGGAAGAAGGTGGATGTGTGGAGTCAGGTTGTGGCGCTCTATTTTATCACCACTAGTTGCCACCCCTTCCAAGAAAGCACCTTGGAAGAGATCAAGGAGAATATCATAAAAGGGACCTATGACATTTTAGCTCATGTCTCTGAGTATCTTGAAATACTAATTCACTAAATGCTTACTGTTGCTCTACAGAGGAGGCCCTCCATTGAAGACCTTCAGTAACATCCATGGCTCATGAAATGGAAGGAAAACATCCCAAAAGACACCTACTTATTCCAATGTCCTAGAAACACTGTAGTGTTGGGATTAATATGAATGCCGTCCTGTAATCCTTTGTAAGGAGAAAATACAATGAAATGATGGGAACATACCTCATCATCAAAGAGTAGTCACACAAGGAGCTGGGCCTTTCACTAGGCTGTACCACCTGAGCCAAGCCTGTGGACCTTGGAGTTGTGCCTCCTCCATCCCCAGTACATCTCTCTATCTCTGGTTTTCACCTAAAACAAAGGGCCAATGAGCCCACTTTTGGCCATCCAGACCTCAAAACAGCACCTGCTTATTGTGCCTAGAGCACCAGGGCGAAGGTGGCTAGAAGTGCCTCCATGCCTCTATGTTGTACCCAGAAAAAGAAACCCACTTGTAGCTATGACCCATATCCACAGCTGCAGCTGCCTCATGTTATCTACAGTGGCATATTGGAAGAAGAAAAGACATGAAACATGGGCCAGACTTTGACATGAAAAAGCTTGGCCCCTTCTGAACATGAGGGACTTCAAGAGACTGAAGGAGAGAATCAGGTCTTGCCTGTCAAGAGTGTGCTGCCTCCCTCGGGGTCCAAACACACAAGCCCATCCTACGTTCACCAATGAAGTGGATCCTCTGAAAGAAGCAACCTGCAGAGCCCAGTGAGGAATTGGGCAGGCAGGTATTGCCTATGCTGTCTTTCCCAGTATGCTTTTCTCTATAGCATCACTATATTTCAGACTTCATTTCCCAAGCTGCCTTTCTCTATATTGGCATGCCACTACAAACTACCTTTCCCATAGTGCCTCTTGTGTCCACCATTTCCATTTCTCTTTACATGACTAAAGTTTCTAAAGTCACATTTCAGCTTTAACATGGGAGGTTTGAGTCAAGATTTTTGCTTTTTCACCACAGGAGATAGGAGATGTCTGTTCTCCCTGAGTTGGCTTTGTTATATGTTTTTCTTTGTTGACACTTTCCCCGGAGCGAGTGGTGCATATTCAAGGAAGGTGCTTTTGTGCCCAAAGGAAAAATTACTGGGGACTTGCTCATCTCCCCCAGTCAGTCGGTAAAAAGAAGTGAAAGCACACAAAACAAAGCTTTCCTAGAGTTCCTTCAGAGAGACTCCCTCCCAGACAGCTCTGGGTTTGTTCCCATCTCATCCATTTTCTCAAAAATAGCCAGAGGCTGTAGGAAAAGGCTAAGTCCATCATCTGGACAGCAGAAGAGCTCACAATTTGGAGAGCCAGGCTCATTCACCCAGGAGACATTTAGAAGCTCCTTCTACAGTCAGTGCATTATGCTTGCCATGATTTCCTGAACCCACAGAGACATCATGGTTTTTGTAAAGTGTGGTGTTCTCTTATTTTTCAGCCTTCAGTCTCGAAATGGAGACAAAGAGGGACAGATGTGCAGAGTCTGACAGGGACAGCTTGTAAGTAGTCACCATTGGAGCACACATCAGGACGAGGCGATGGAGGCAGCTGTTCTCTTGGGACACTGCACATGGCTGGAAGCTACTAGAGGACTCCTGGAGAGGATAGAGTGAGACAGTGAAAGGGAAATGTGCCTGGGCCCTAACATGGAAATAGTCACTGTGGGCCATATATAGCCTACTGTGATTGGTCCATTTCTCCCTCAGACCTCACTGTGAGGGATGAGTGTCCTGTATATAAGGCTGTGGGCTAGGCTGCAGTTCTGTCCCTACAGACCAGGGAGCTGATTTTAGTAACCTGTGGAACTTTTTCACTGCTATCTAGCTTGTTAGTGTTTGAGTTGTGGCTTTACAAAGATCTGTCTGCACAGGAGCACAGTGACCCCCTAGCCACATGTCCTGCCAGCTAAAAGAAGAACCCGAAAAGTCAATCCATGTTCCTATTTACCATTGGCCAGGGTACATTTGGCTGTGTGAAACTGGCCTATCATTGACTCATAGGCACCCATTGGCCATAAATGTTATAGACAATGTACAGCAGGACTTCTGGTTATCGTGGAAGATGGCGACCTTGGATAAACTACACCATCCTAACAACATTCACTGGTTTCAGCTTCTTACAACAGCACATTTCTTTGTGACTAAGAAAACGGGTTCCAACGAGTAAGGGAGGAGGGCAGGCTGCAGGAGGAAGAGGCACAGAAAATATTTGGCCAGATCTTGTCAGGTATCAAGTTTTGTCATGACCTTGACATCGTCTATCAAGACCTGAATTCTGAAAATATTCTACCAGATGAAGAGGGCTACCTGAAGCCGACAGACTTTGTTATCTCCACCAGATGTAGAACTGGCACTGTACTGCAAGGGCAATGTGGAACCAAGACCTTCAATGCCCCAGAACTGGAACTGGAGAGGGCTATGATGGGAAGAAAGCAGATGTGCAGAGTCTGGGTGTGCTGCTCTATTTTAATACCACCTGGTACCACCCTTTCCGAGGAAGCACCCTGGAAGAGATCGAGGATAATATCATAAAAAGGACCTATGACATTCCAGCTCATTTCTCTGGGTCATTTGAAAGCCAAATTCAGTAAATGCTCACAATTGCCCCACAGAGGAGACCCTCCATTGAAGACCTTCAGCAACTTCCGTGGCTCATGAGATGGGTAGATAACATCCCAAGTGAAACCTACTTAGATCCAAACGTCCTAGACACACTGTCATCTTGGGTTAAATATCAAAGCTGTCTTGTTATCCTTTGTAAAGGGAAAATACAGTGAAATGATGGGGACATACCTCATCATCAAAGAGCAGTCACACAAGGAGCTGGAGTTTTCACTAGGCTGCACCACCTCAGCCAAGTCTGTGGACCTTGGAATTGTGCCTCTCGCTTCCCCAGTGCATCTCTCTATCTCTGGTCTTCAGCTAAAACAAAGGGCCAGTGAACCCAACTTTGGCCTCTTCCACACCCAGCCCTCACACCAGCACCTGCCTATTTTGGCAACAGCACCAGGGCAGAAGGTGGCTAGAAGTGCCTCCCTGGCTCTATGTTGTCCCCAGAAGAAGAGCCCCACCTGTAGTTATGCCCCCTATCCAGACCTGCGGCTGCCCCAATATCTACAGCAGTATATTAAAGAGGAAATGACCCGGCACCTGGGCCGGACTTTGACATGGAAAAGGCATCATCTCTTTTGAACACTGGGTGCTTCAAGAGACAGCAGAAGGGAATCAGGGCTTACGTGTCAAGAGAGTGCTGCTTCCCTTGGCCTCCATACACACAAACCTATCCTGTGTTCACCAATAAAGTGGATCCTCTGAAAGAAGCAACCTGTAGAGCCCAGTGAGGAATTGGGCATGCAGGAATTGCCTATGCTTTCTTTCCCAGCATGCTTTTCTCTATAGCATCACTATGTTTCAGACTTCATTTCCCAAGCTGCCTTTCTCTACATTGGCATGCCACTACAAACTACCTTTCCCATAGTGCCTCTCATGTCCACCACTTCCATTTCCCTTTACATTACTTAAAGTTTCTAAAGTCACATTTCAGCTTTAACATGGGAGGTTTGAGTCAAGATTTTTGCTTTCTCACCACTGGAGATGGGAGATGTCTGTTCTCCCTGAGCTGGCTTTGTTATATGTTTTTCTTTGCTGACACTTTCCCCAGAGCAAGTGGAGCATATTCAAGAAAGGTGCTTTTGTGCCCAAAGGAAAAAATCACTGGGGACTTGCTCATCTCCCCAGCCAGGCAGTAAAAAGAAGTGAAAGCACACAAAACAAAGCTTTCCTAGAGTTCCTTCAGAGAGACTCCCTCCCAGACAGCTCTGGGTTTGTTCCCATCTCATCCATTTTCTCAAAAACAGCCAGAGGCTGTAGGAAAAGGCTGAGTCCATCAGCTGCACAGCAGAAGAGCTCACAATTTGGAGAGCCAGGCTCATTCACCCAGGAGACATTTAGAAGCTTCTGCTGCAGTCAGTGCATTATGCTTGCCAGGATTTCCTGAGTCCTCATAGACATCATGGTGGGGTCCTGCTCAGGGTTTTGTAAAGTGTGGTGTCCTCTTATTTTTCAGCCTCTGTCTAGGAATCAAGACAAAGAGGGACAGATGTACAGAGTGTGACAAGGACCTCCTTGTAAGTATTCACCATTGGAGCACATACCAGGCTGAAGTGATGGAGGGAGGTGTTCCCTTGGGACACTGCACATGGTAGGAAGCTACTAGGGGACTTCTGGAGAAGATTGAGTGAGATAGTGAAGGGGAAATGTGCCTGGGGCCTAACATGGAAACAGTCACAATGGGCTTGTATAGCCTACTGTGATTGGTCCATTTCTTACTTAGACCTCACTGTGAGGGGTGAGTGTCCTGTATATAAGGCTTTGGGCTGGCCTGGAGTTCTGTCCCTACAGACCAGGGAGCTGAATTCATTAACCTGTGGAAGTTTTTCACTGCTGTCTAGCTTGTTAGTTGTTGAGTTGCAGCTTCACAAAGATCTGTCTACACTGAAGCTCAGTGACCAACCATCCTCATGGCCTGCCACACCTAAAAGAAGAATCTGAAAAGTCTATACATGTTCCTACCTACCATCTGCCAGGGTACATTTGGCTTTGTGAAACTGGCCTATCATTGCCTCACAGACACCCATTGTCCATAAACTTTATAGACGACATAGAGCGGGAACTATGGTTATGGTGTAAGATGGAGACCCTGGATAAGCTACACTATCCTAATATAATTTGCCTCTTCC
>CABHPR010087301.1:0-26784 GCA_902168415.1 Peromyscus melanophrys
AGAGAGAGAGAGAGAGAGAGAGAGAGAGAGAGAGAGAGAGAGAGAGAGGAGAAAGACAGAGCAGAGGAGACGCTGCCAGCTGCTGCCATGAGAAGAAAGATGTAAAAGTACTGGTAAGCCACAAACCATGTGGCAAGGTATAGATTTATAGAAATGGATTAATTTAAGATATAAGAAGTAGATAACAAGAAGCCTGCCATGGCCATAGTTTAAAAATAGTATTAGCCTGTGTGTGTTCATTTGGGTCTGAGTGGCTGTGGGACTGTGAGGACGCGGGAGCCAGGTGGGCACAGGAAAACTTTCAGCTACACCCTATCAACAAGCCCATGTGGAAACTTGAAAATGTCAGTCATATTTGAAGTACCATGTTTTGACAGGTTTCTATCAGTAAGACTGGTATTTCTTTATTATATACTACATGCTAAAGCTTATCTTCATACTACATGATTTATAAATTTTCTAATCATTTCCATGTGTTACATTTCTTGAACCACAAAACAACTTGGTGAGTAGGTGGTAGCGGCGTTATGTGGATGAGATAATACATGCCCAGAGCACAGCACCTGGCCCAGAATGAATGTTCAACCATGACTCTGTACACCAAAATGTGCTCTTAGGGGACAGGGTGAGCCTGGACCTCAAGTATTCTGACTCTCCCACTCTAATATTTTCTATGCTATATATAGCACACAGGTAAGGGTGAGTCTGCTAACCATAGCAACCCACGTGCAGGAGAACTGGGATGCAGCTGGCTCCCTCCCATCTGCAGCAGCTTTATGTAGAGGTAGGCTGCAGGTTCTGTCTCTCCCTCCCAATAGCACAGGCAGCCTCAAGACAGTACGATAATTAACAGAAAATAAAATCCGCACAGCAAGCTTCCAAGCTCTCTATAGCTATTAGGTTTACTTTTTTATTTTTATTTTTATTTTACAACCCAACCGCAGTTTCCCCTCCCTCCTCTCCTCCCAGTCCCTCCCCCAACTTCCTCTCTGCCCTCCCCATCCATGCCTCCTCCACTTGTATTCAGAAAAGGACAGGCCTCCCATGGATATCGACAAAATCTGGCATATCAAGCTGTGGTCAGAGTAAGCACCTTGCCTTAGCCAGGCAAGGCCACCCAGTGTGACGAATAGACTGTCATTCTGGAAATTTTCAGATACCCACAAAGGGTGGACAATATTAAATAACCTCATGATTCCTTATCTCCGGCTTCAAAAGTGCTGACTTTTTTTTTTTAATCTTTTCTTCAGATACTCTGTATCTGGTCTCTATAAGGTGGAGAGACCCCAGAGGAAATGTGGCTCTCATCTGTATTTCCTGGCAACGTTTCCCACTTAAAGCAGAAATTCCCAAGAAACAATAGGCATCTAGAAAAGGAGGTGGCCTAATTCCCTAACTAAAACTGTTCAGTTATTGATTTGTCAGTCCCAAAAGTGTTTGAAAGTGTCTTCCTCTCAAAGACAAATTATCCGCTTCTGAACTCCATGGCATCTGAATTTTCTGCCTCCTGATACCCTGCTTCACATGACACTGACTTCTGCATGCATACACACTTACCTGTGCTCTCTTTAAGAAGTGTTTTGCATTCTTCTCACACCTGGAAAGTGAGATCTTGTAAAGTGTTTATGAAATATTGGCTGAATCTATCATTTGAATCGATTATTTTTCCCTTATAAAATCCAAAAATTCACCTTGAATGATAATAAAATGGTGGTTACATCAATTATATCGCATAAAAGAACAAGGAGGAGAATGGCTGTGAGGAATACAGCTTCGGGGAAAGAAGAGAAAGTCTTCAACACTCACACTGGCAAAATAAGTGTCCAGCCTAAGTCCTTAGCACACAAATAAAATCGCTGCTCAGATGTATTTTCATGCCTCTGCTAAACTTTATGTTCTCATCAAAACATAAAATGGTTGTTACATACATGACAAGTACTGACATATAAAGTCGAAGTGGGACTTACATCTGACATGTAATCCAAAAATCATTTTACTCAGCCAGCACATGAAACCAGTTTCCATACCTTCATCACTCCCTAAGATACTTTTGGGAAAAGGAAAATCATATTGCCTCAAATGCTAGCAACACATAAAGGGAGACACTGGGGCTAAATCCCTGCCGAGTTTACAGAGGAAATCGGTGGACACCGAAAGGTCTCCGGGGCCAGCTTCTAGGATCATCTCTATAGCCAGTTAACAAACCTTTACCGCATCCAGTCTGTGAACTAGATACAAAGATGAAGAATACTCTGGTCTATGCTCAAGGGACTTAGAATTGAGCAAAGGGATACAAACTTTTTAGGTCAAGACAGCGAACAACTATAGGTATTACCCTGTTTCGTCAACTTGACACAATCTAAATCATCTGAGAGGAAATCCTGGAATGAGGCATTGCCTAGATCAGATTGCCTTGTGATTGAGTCAGGGGACAGGGTGTCTTGATGAATAACTGATGTAGGAAGACTCTAGGCTGGGCAGGTGGTGCTGGGATGTGTAGGAAAGCTAGCTAGGTATGGTTTCTGCTTCAAGCTCAGCTTAAGGTCCCGCCCTGACTTCCCTCAACAATGGACAGTGGCCTGGAAGCGTCAGCCTAACTCGGCCCTGTCCTCCACTACATCACTTTTTGTCAGAGTGTATTGTCATAGCAACAGAAACGTAACCAGGGAAGGCATTCTATTGTAATTAAAACATATAAGCCTGAGGAGGTAGCCCATGGGTAGAGTGTTTGCCTAGCTTGTGAAGGGCACTGAGGTAACTCCCCCCACTGTGTGGAAAACCGATTCCAAGGCAACACAAAGCTAAGATGAGGCTGTTCTACTGGGGTACAGTAGGAGATTGCCTAATCAACTGAAATCCAGAAAATGACCAAGCTGTGGGTGAAGAGGTCCAGAGCAAGGAGCCTCTACCCTAGTGAGTTCATGTTGCTTTTTCACTCAGCAGCACTAGATGCTCAGGACTCCACATCTGCGACTTTCTGTTTGTCTATCTGACTTCCAAACAGGGAGCTGTGCCTCAGGTAAGGACAGTTACAAACTGCTGTGTGCATGCACCTGTGATTGCTAACATGCTTGCCTCCTTTTCTGACTTTTGAACTCACAAAGATACATCAGCCATTTTTAAATCTCTCATTCAAGAAAATGTAATTACAAATATATCAAGTAATCGCCGTGTTTCAGTTCCCATTTTAAGTACATTGTGTTTCTATGCTTATTAATTCTATATATTCTAAATTGTTGTTATTATCTTGCTTTAAGAGATGAAAAAAATGAGGCTGGAGAAATGGCTCTATGGTTGTTGCACTTGTTGCTCTTACATAAAACCCAAGTTCAGTTCCCAGCATCCACATGGTGTCTCCAAACCATTTGTAACTCTAGTTCCAGTAGATTTGACACCCTCTTCAGGCACCAGACACACGTGGGGTGTACATACATACTTGTAGGTAAAAACACTTAAACACATAAAGATAAATCTTTTTTTTAATAATAAAGAAAACACATCTATAAAACCTAAAAGAAACTTTGGAGAATACCTGCGGAGTAAGAAGCAAAGCTGGGCCACCAGCCTACAGCAACATGCTCTCAGAGCCCATGCTTAACGGCTCTGCCACTTGGCATTGATAGGAAGAAACCTTCTGAGTTAATATGTCTAGTCAAAGCCTTTTCCAAAGAAGGCATGGATCTCTTCATTTCCACCCTGTGGCTTTCAGTATTGTCTCACTTCCCATTACCATGATATTTTACCAAATTGGGATACAGGGATATGTCCTTACTTCACAGAAAGCAAAGATATACCCTGGGCATTGAGTGCTGAGCACTTTGATAAAGACTGAGCAGTTACTTAATGATCTATTAGAAAATCAGTCTGAGTCTCCCAGCTGCAGGCTCAGTCTCTTTTCTACACAAGTCTCCAAATGTCTACAGGTGTCCCTGCTCAGTGGAAGACTCATTAAACACTGCTTATCTCAGAGGGTAAATGCATTCCTAAATTCAAAACAAATTAGATTATAAACTGTGATTTCACTAATACCTAGACTATAAAGTAAGGTGAGCTCATGGTTTACATCTCTAAGACAAAATTCCTTCACCTGTGTGAAGGTGGTTATCCTGTATTTTATGGCTTTTAATCATCAGATTAAATGATTGCACTGATTTACTCTGGGCAGAGTTTTAAAACTTCCTTTTCACTGTTTTTGTCTGAAGCCTTTACAAGGTCTCATTATGCTAAAACCTCAGGCCCATAAACAAAAGTATAATAATAATCTAATGTTGATTCTAGAACAATAACTGCCTTTTTCTCCATCCACTACTGACAAAATTTGGTAACCTGTCTTATTGTATAAGAATAAGTGGTTGGTTACTATTTAGAATGTCATCTGTTACAAGTTTTTCCTTCAATTTTTCAGCACAGTTAATATATGCCAATCAATGAATGTGGACATACATATGCTTTTTTATGGTCATGTGCCTCTCCTTCCATCTGGATATTTGTTTTTTTTTTTCTGCTTTATAACAACACTGCCCAATGAACGCTGTCCGTGAATTTAATGCATGTGTGTTGACTATCCTTGGCTATCGTTCAAATGACTGATGAAAGCATTAAGAGTGTCTGTCCGTCAATCACACTGACATAACTCCCCACTCAAGTCTAACACATTGTCCATGTCTACAGATGCATGGGATCCTACCAAATGCATAAACGGTGTTGTGACTATATAAAACGATATAAGTAGTGTAATCAAACGAGGAAATTCTTGTCATTAAGACCAAATAGAAAACAGGACAGTGTTCTAAAATGTGGTAAAGCTTCTCATTAAATATAATGGGTAAACTCATATTTGCTTCAGAAATTTCACAAAAATGATAAAAAATTCCACAAGGAACAAGGAGATGGAAGAAGAGTCTGTAGGAAAAGTCAGAAAGAGGTAGATTAAACAGTTACTTCTTCAATGAACTCCTAAAGTAGGGAGTAAAAGGACATGGCCCATACCCCCAACACTCGGGACTATGTGGCATGCCAATAAACTTGGTGACAAAGTAGAGTCAGAGCTACATTTTACTTCAATTAATCAGATCCCATTTACAACTCTCTTCCATATAAGACTAGAGGTTTTTTACCTTCTCTGGAAAGTTCTATCAGTCAGGGGCACACCATATAGAGAGCACACTACATATTGAAAAAAGGATTATCTTTCCAGACAATAATCAAGAGAGTCTGAAGACTCTGCCTTCCCAAGGGAAAAAGCCTAAAAATACTTACAGTCTCTAGAAATGGCCAGACTAGATCACCTGACTACGGAACCCAGAGTGAGCCCTGACAAGGGCAACTATCACTGCCATACTCAATGAAGCAGTGAGCAGACTTGGCCGGCAGTCAAAATCACAAAACACTTTAAAGAGGGTCTCTAATGTGAAAGACAGAAGGCCAAACAACACAAAAGAAAGACACAGGCTATGAAGTAGCCAAATTCCATCATTAGCATCTTCTGAAAATGAAGGAGAGTGAAGTAAAGACAAGGTCATCACAGTGAAACCCATTAGTTATCTACAATAAATATATAGTAACAGCAGTAGTTAACAAAACGCAGTGTGGCTCATTTAATTCAGGAAATAAAATGCTTGGAAACCAAACATATGAATGCTGAACTGAAAATGTTGAGAGCAGTTGGAAGATGAGTTAAAGGACATGTTTCTCAAAGTAAATTAAAAAGACAAAGAATAAAAGACAAAAGGGAACAGGGGAAGATAAAATTAAACAAATAAATTAAAAAATCAGTATTCAAATAATAAGAATCCAAGGAAGCAAAACATGAAAATAAAAGGAGAAAATTATTAATGAACTAATTTAAGAAAAGTTCAAGGTTAACATGGCCTCATAGGTTTTCAGGGCTGGGCAGCTGGTATTGAATAAACAACTGGGGGTCTCTTCCCTGGAGAAGACTATTCTCCTGCTCCCAGCATTCTTTAGATGCCTGTAGTTCTTGGTGTAGGGTTGAGGCCTCCTATGCTGTCCCCTGCCTACTTTGTCCATGGGTGTCATCCTGTTCACCTCAAGTTTGGCTTGTCACATTGATGATACATCATGGGTGTAGCTTCTGACATTCCTAGGAGACACAGAATGACCCCCAAGCCAGAGGTGTGGGGGTGTTTTGTAGCTATTGGGAAGAAGGAGAGGGAAGGGAGAAATTATGTAATTTTATTAGAGTCTCAAAATAAAAGAAAAAATAGGACTGAACAAAATGGCCTGTTAAGTTCTCCATGCAATGAAACATGTAACATGATACAAACAGTTGGTATTCCACAAGAAAAATGAAAGCCAACAAAATGATTCCCTCTTAGATGCTCTATTTAAGGATAGAATACATGGAAAGAGTCACTACATTATGATCAAGGTAGAAGATAAATTATAAAATAATGAGAATTATTTTTTAAAAACATGAGAGAATGTGCATATTCCAATTATGGTCGTATTTTCCCAAGTGCCTTACCATTTTTCTTACATGTTGGCTCCTCTGTTTTTGAATCTATGATTTGGTCTTATTGATATCCTTGACACTGATCATCTGGAAGCCTCAAGGGTGACTTGGTGGGGTTTTACATTTGATTTCTGCAAGTAATAAGTCATCTGAATACAGAGTTACTCATTACCCTAACAGTCTACTAATTGGAGACAGGTTTATCCACTGATGTACTCTACATCATAATAAAGATGAATCCAAAAACCATATAGTAATATGAAATAATTGCCAAATTTTTCTCAATAAAACAAAGTAAGTTGAAAAATTCTGAGTAAGCATATTATTGTTGGAAAATGCAAGATATTAGCCGAAGATTATGTTAGAAATGGAACCCAAGAATGGGAACATATGATCTGGTCAGAGAGAATCACAAGAATGGATTACTGATGGAAAAAAAACTGAATGAATGAAATTAAAATTGTTTGTAAGTCAAGTGACGTTTGAATAATACAGTGGAAAACCATACCAGACAGTATTTATGGAGAAGACAGAGGGGAAAAAAATGGGGATAATTTTATTATGAAATTGGAGCAATTCTTCATGGAGCAACAAAAAGATAGTTTTCTGAAAAGATTTGTCTTCTTTGATTGGCAGCACATATTTTATCTTAAAGAACATGTTTCGGGATTCGTTTTTCCCCACAGTGCTGGGAACTCAAGCGGAGCCGCATCAACTGAAGTAGAAGACGTCTCCGGATCTTAGACTTGCTGCCAATTGCCGCTCTCAGTGAGGCTGCTTGGACCTGCTGGTGGCTGACAACCAGGATTCTGAATCAGTCCAGGACATCCAGAAGGCCCAGGAAGACTGCTATTACTCATTTACTTTATCCTTTTAGCTGTTAAACACCAATTTGACAAGGCCATATCCAAGATTGGCCGTGCCCAGTGCCAGCCTATGTACACACTGGGCAGCTGGTGTCAGCCTGCATGGAGAAACATGGCAGAAACAGTGGCAGGGAAGGACCATAGAGTCTCAAGGTCATCATCAGATCTCAGAAACTAATGTGGCTTCAGAGAAAGACCATGCACAGCTGACAGATGGGACAGTCTGGATCCAGTCAGAGGACACATGTGCTGAATCATCTCACTGTCCCAACATATTCGGTTTCTTTTCGCTGTGGCTGTTTATCTATCTGATGCACGTGTCTGATGTTTATAGAAATGCCTGCTGTGTATATTGTGGACCTTCCCAAACACAAACATGTACAGTTGAAGCATTGGGGTTTGCCATTAGCAGCAAGAAAGTAAAATATGTCATTTGACTCGGCTGACGCCAGAATCTGTAACTGTCTTTGAGACAAAATACACAACGCATTCAGGAGGACAGAAGCCAAGTAATGGAAGTCACTCCTGATTTCACAGACTGGATGCCCTTTCAAACAGTGAACTGTAAAATGCATAAACCATGCAATACATAAAAAAAAAACCGGTATGTAACAAATAGTAAAACATGATCGAAGTTTAACTGTTAAAAGAATAAACCTGCTAAATGAATAATAGCAACGGCCAAGCCCAGTACGATTTCATGCTTCTCCGTTGTAAAAATGTAAGAATCCATTCACGTATAATAATTCCAGGGGGGAAATTCCAACGTTTTAAGATATTTGTGGAATAACAAGACAGCTTCACCAGAGTCCTCCCCATCTGTAAGACAAACAAAGCCTATTGATGCGGCACACTCGGGAGAAAAGGAGAGATCAAACTCCCCAAGACTTGGGAATGCTTGGGTAGTTAATCTGCTGTCTCAAGTCATATGCTCCATGCAGAAGCAGAAGATGGCCATCCAAGGAGATGCACAAAGGCTGGGGAGATGACCCGGTGGGTAAAATGCTGGCTATGCAAGCGTGAGGACCTGAATTCAGACCCCTAGTGCCCATGCAAAAGCCACAGGTGTGGCCCATACCTGTCATCTTAGCACCACTGGGCTCCCTAGGCAGAAAGTATAGCCAAAATGGTGAGCTCCAGAATCAGGGAGAGACTCTATCTCCAAAAATAAGGTGGAAAGTGACATAAGGACACTTGATGATTGATCTCTACACAGACATGCACAGACAAGCACACCCTCACATATGCAGACACATATGCAAACAATTTAAAAAAAAAGAGGTACACAATAAACTTTTTAAATTATAAAACAGCCAGTGTGCACACTCACACTCACAAGGTAGTTGGTGAACTCCACCACTACTTCTTGTTTCCTGTGGCACACACACTACCTCAACAAGGCAAAATTAGTGCACTCTGCAGAACATCATTCCTTCTATTCCCACCCTAACAAGAACAGAACTCAATTTACATTTGACAAAATTGGTACACTCTGCAGAACATCATTCCTTCTATTCCTACTCTAGTGAGACTAGAGTTCAACTTATATTTGGCAGAAATTACCAACTTTGGGCACTCTCTGAACTTCCTCACTAATTCTCTGTGGCAGACTGAACTACTGACCCATTAACTCTCCTATCATGATTTTGAAGTTTCTCTTATTCCATAAATGTTTATATCTGTGCCCAATGTGACATACAGCGAAAGAGTGAGACAGAAGCTGTAATGCCCTCTTCTGAACCTAGATGTCAAGAAGCCCTACAAGTTCTGCCCATTTTACCCCTTTAGAATCTCTTCCATCATCCCAAGAACCTGCTATAACCCCCTACTGTTCTAGCAAGACAACAGTAAGAGATATACAGAACAGAGTGATCTCTAGCCAATGTGGATAGGGAGGAGGCAGCCAAGACCAGTAAAGCTAAACTATCCAGGTGAGTTCATCCCAGGGAAGTTAACTGGCAGACTCATGAAAATAATACATGATTACCATTCTAAGCCCTCTGTTTTGGCATAGTTTGTCACATGGCAATACTTACGTGATGCATTCTATTAGCATCATCTTTCCTACTTTCCATTTGAATATTCCTCCCTACCATATTGTAAGTTCATAAGCCACAAGAATCTACTACCAATGGAGTATTTCCTTAAATTAAAAATCCCCGTTTAGTCTAGAAATTTAAAACTTCTACTCCCTACAATACAACTCCTACATCCAAGGCTCAGGAATCATTCCAGAAGAGGGAGCAGGGAGAGTGTAAGAGCCAGAGGATCCGGGAATTTGTTGTGAGATTGTGTCTCCTGGTAAAGTCAGAAGCCACATCCATGAAGTCTCACCAGCACAACTGCCTAAACATGAACTGAACAAGGATGACACCAATGAGCATGTTGTCAGTGTTCTATTGCTGAGAAGAGACCCCATGACCAAGACAACTCATAAAGCATCTAACTGAGGGTCTGTTTACAGTTTCAGAGGTTTAGACCATTATTGTCATGGCAGGAAGCATGGTGGCATGCACACAGACACTGTGCTAGAGAAGGAGCTTGAGAGTTCTGCATCTGGATTCACAGGCAGCAGGAAGAAAGAGACACTGGGACTGGCTTGGGCTTTTGAAACCCTGAAGTCCACCCCCAGTGATACACTTCCTCCAATAAGGCAACACTTACTCCAACAAAACCACACACCGTAGGGCCACAGCAATTGGTTATCCAATAGCAAATGGTCAGCCATAAAAGTAACATGAAAGTACTTGTGTATTTAGGAATATGTATGTATACACATATATGTATATAACAACAATTAATGAAGGAAGAGGCTATGAATTTGGAAGTTAACAGAAGGGTACATGGGAGGGTTTGAAGGGATGAAAGAGGAGGAGGATTTGATATAATTACATTATAATCTCAAAAAACAATTTCCAGAACCCACATAGTGGAAATAGAAAACTGACTGCCATAAGTTGTCCTCTGGCCGCCCATGTTCACTATGGCATGAGTGCACGCACACACACACACACACACACACACACACACACACACACACACACTGAAAACCAAAATAATGTTCTTAAAAAACTGTCTGTGTGCATATAAGGCTATTATTGGCAATGGCACATGCATTACAGTTCCATACCATAACAAGGAAACTTTTTCCCCTTCTGGTACATACAAATTTACCAAAGAGTCCCAGACAATGTTCTTGCTTTTCTAGGATAATATTGTTCATGGAGTACATGGTGTGAATGGTTCATGCTCTACAATAACGCACGCCCCCCCCCCCCACATTCACATGACAGCAACTGTCAAATGTGAACAGAAACAATAGTGGATCCTGGGAAGGAGTCATCAACCACCACAGGAGCCTCAGGAGGTGCATTCCAAGTCTGTGATGTCTACATGTGACCAGTCCATCTTCAGTCCCAATATAAGGCTTAAACTGTCACAAAATCAGTTAAACTCTTACCTTTCAGTACTAAAGACTGAGTCCACCCACAGCCTTATGCCTGCTATACAAACACTTACCACAGAGCTACACTCCCAACCCACTCGACTCTTACACTTCAGAGCTTCCCTATAATCTCCATCAGCTATAAATCCAGCATTTAATTCTGGGATATTCAGAGAGACAGGAATTGTGTCCCCTGCTTGAGCACTGAAGCAGCTTCCTAATAAAAGATTAGAGTCAGTGAACCCAGAGATTCTAATAAAGCACTTATGGTAAGCAGTCCAGTAAAAATCTTAGGCTAAAAGCATATAAAAGCAGGAATTCTGTAAAAGTTTATTAGTTTTAATACTTCCTACAAGGAATCTGAATTTTCAGAACAGAAAGTTCTTCCAGAATACATTTGCTGTATTTAAAACATTGTCATTCATTGTTCATTTAGTAACCATTTGTAAATAGTAGTAATCATCAAGTCATATAGGCATCCTTTAAAATTCAAGTCGTACTTACCCTGGGATAATTACCAGTGCATAAAACATACAACACTGTAATATTTTTAAGTACAGTAATCTCTAATCCATTGTTAATTTTTTTATTTATCACTGTATGTGTGTATGATGGGGGCACATGTGCATGAGATGCATGGGAGGTCAGAGGACCACATTTAGAGTTGCTTCTCACTTCCCACTTTCACGTGGGTTCTGGGGTTTGAACTCGAGCTGTCAGGCCTGTGCTTATGCAGTAAGAACCTGTACCTGCTGAGCCATCTTGACAATCTCTCTAATCCACTTTTGTTTAAGGAATGTAGTGGACAAACTAGCCTGCTATATTTCTCAAAGACTGCTGACAAGTTAGTGGCATTACTGGAAACGCATTTTTCTAAGATGGTTCAGAAACCTAGAAAGACCATGGTTTTTTTATCACTACCCAACTCAAAATCTTAGTGTCAAAATGTTTATATATAAGCCTCACAATAACTAGGATATTAGTGCCACTATTAACCTTATTTCTCATGAGAAAGCTAAGACGCAGAGAAGCTAAATGATTTCTACATCCCACAACTATAACTAAGGTCACATGGCCTATGACCTTAGCATCCAGTCAAAGCTCTTTTATTTACTTCCATCCATTACTCCATTTCTATAGGACTCGTAATAGACATGCTTACTGTGTTATTCTCCCAAATTTCTAACTTGTGGGAGAAATCTCCTAATGTACAAAAATCAAATGCTTGAATTCCTGAGTCTAAAAAGGGAGGCTGTTTATTGTGTTCCAGTATCAGATACAGGATCCAGCCAAGTAATTTGACCCTCAGCACAGTTGAGTTCACCACTCAGTACAGCCTACGGTAAGATTTCATCTCTTAACTACAATAGCAGTAAGCAATGGAACTTAGTCCTCTCTTTGTATAAAAAAAAATTTAATCAGAAAAATTAAAACAAAAACTGGCTTTTATAAAGAATTTGGGGTCAATTAAATTCAATCAAGAAAAGTAATATTTTCCCCACAAAGTCAAAAGTTACATGTAACATGATGCTGGCGAGCCTGCTGCACTGAAGCTTATGAATCTACAGCTCCTCTGGGTCTTGAGCAATGGGCTTAAAATCTCTGGAATTCAGTTTCCTCGTTTGACAATCAGTGGCTTCAGCTGTAGAAGGATTAAGAGCAAACACAGAGGACCTCATCTGCTCTACTTCCGAAAAAGCATGTGGTCAGGCCACAGGTTTTGCAAAGCACCTGGCTCTCTAGAGTCACTTTTCTTTTACAGTTTTGTTGTAGCAGATGAGAAATAATAACTGACTGGAAGGCGCTGGATGTGGAGACTGATCCAAGCGCAGAGAGAAAGAGCCTGCTCGTGGCACGGGAGCATCACAGAAGAGAAGACAGGAGGATTATAAGAGCCAGAGGTCTGTGAGGGCTGAAGGAGAACAGCGTCTTCCGGCCATGACAGCTACACTCATGAACTCAGCAGTTGTGGCTGCCTGCACAAGACCTGCACAAGATGGAGCCAGTCGACATTCCAGCATGGAAAGGGGAGGGATTCATGAGGCCTCACCCCTAGCTAAGCAGCTACTGACAGTTGATGGAGGCTAGCAGGAGAGCCAGTTTCCTTTAAGGGTGTAGGCCTTGGTAGGTTGACAGTCCTCCAGTGGCTGGCCCCACAGCCATGCATACATGGACGGCACTCACTGGATTCAGTAGGTTATTTTTTTAAAAAGGGAGCATGATTTTGGGAAGGGTACAGAGGATAATCTGGGAGAATTTGAAAGGGGCTGATGATGGTAAATGTGACCAAAATACACTATATGCACATGTGAAGTTCTCAATAGATAAATTTTAAAGATAAAAATAATGACTGTTATAAGAGAGAGAAGCAAACATAGAACTGTGTCTGGTTTGAAGATAGTATAAATTACTGAGAGTGGTGTGGGGGGCGCAAAAATCTAAGGGCCCAGGGTTCATGCCCCATGTTGGGTGCCAGATAGTATGAAAAATCCATGGATTTATGGAAAGAAAACTTATTTATTAAGGGATGAAATGGAGATCACACACTCACTTACACAAAATAAAGCGACACCATTGCCTCTTCGTCTCCCAGGGAAAGAGGGGAAAAGCCCCAGACCAGGTCACAGAACCATGCACCAGGAAACCTTCCACAACTAAGAGAGAGCTCATGACCCCTTCCCTCTTCCCTTTTAAGATGTCATGTAGGCAGGCAAGAAGCACCACCTCTATCAGGCCAGCTAGCCCAAGGTCATGAGCAGAGGGATTACTCACTACACAGTGGTTTTTCACTGTATCTTAGGGAGATGGGAGTGAATGGAGCTCCTTTGCAATGAACAAGGTGAACAAAATATACTTAGACATTCAGAGCCTGCAAGGAATGGAAAACATCCTATTCCATATAGATATTTCTCCTGATGACATTACAGGGGCAGTATACTGTTTCAGTAAAATCAACTCATGACTGCTCTCACACCCTGTATTTCCAGACCAATTGACACTTTAAACAAAGGGGATGATTTAGTCACTCAAATAACAATCCAAAATAACTGTGATGGATTACATGATAATCATCACTGAACAGTAAGCACTCATGATTTTTCACCAAGAAACATCCAAGGATGTGTACACTTCCGTAGAGAATTTCAACTTCAAAACCGGAGAGAAATCTCAGGAAGAAGAGAGAGATTTAAACGACAGCAGACAAAAGCCAAGGCAACATTAAATCCCTGCTCCCTCTGTTCCCTGAGTTGCTCAATCTGTCCAAGATGGGTGAAGGCAAATGGCCACATGAATCCCCAGCCTTGTCTCTGAGTAAAAGAGCACCCATCTGCTGCCAAATCTCCCACTTGTAAGAACTTAGTAATCATGTGGTATGATGAGGCTAAGTACGCTGCTGGCTTGACCAGACTCCGCTAACATTTCTTGCCCCTTCATTTTTGGCTCCTCTGGTCTTTATTCTTGGCTACCTCAGAGCCTTTGGTCTGGCTGCTCACACTCAGAGCAAAATTCTGGAAGAAGGATAGAAAAATCAAATCAAGATATGGTCAAAGCAAGATTGTTCTAGTCATGTGGTCCCAGTTCAACAATGTATGGACAACTGAAGGGCTCTTTGAGCCTTAATGTAATTTCAAATTAGAACTTGATTTAAAAGAAGAAAAAACTTATTGTGAAAATATGCAAATTTCCAGATGTGTAAATATGAAGTTGTCTTTAGCTCACAATGTTTGCCCAGATACAAACCATTTCCCCAACTTTTGCTCTGGGGACCTCACTTGGCTTGAGAGAAAACTGCCATTCCATGTTGATGAGTTTCTAGGTTAAACACTTGTTACCTACCATTCCCAAACAATGACCTCAGAAGCTAGTAATTATATGACTCAGCACATACTCCTCTAACCAGCTTCCCTTCCTTCTGGCAGACTCCTTACATGTTCTTTAAGACATGTCCAAGTGTCTACCTTCCCCCTTGAGCTCTCAAGGCAGCTGACTCCTTTGCCTTTGTGATTTCCAGGTAGTTCTTATCCTACACCATCCCACAACTCCCAGTTTCTAAGTCTGTTTCCTTTACTAGAAGATCGGCGTCTCAAAGTCAGAGGCCATATCTTACTTGTTTTTGTAATTCTGGTGCGTTGGACATAATCAGTACTCAGAAAATTCTGTTGAATATATAAAGACATAAGGAAATAGTTCTGCATCTACATTCACGTTCTAGTGGATTTCTTGAGAAAGAATTTGGAAAGAGTTGTACAGCCAATACAGTAGTGTTGCAAGCATGAAATGTAGACCCCAGATTTAGGTCAGGCACTGGAAACTCAAGCTCAGTTATACCAATTGCAAATCTCTTTCCAACCACCAAGAGAATACTCAGCTGGATTATGTGTTCTTACAGCTCACCAAGAAAGCATCCATGAAACCTGAAGGAAAATCCCAGGGACCACAAGAAGCCGAGTGGGACTGCAGACTGAATAGATGACGCGTGTGTCCCAGCAGTTAAAGCATTAGCCCATATCTGAGTATATATTCTTGACACAATAGTGCAATGACCACTAACTGTTCAATCGGAAGACAAGCAAATGACAAGAAGGGGAAAATATGAACAGTCGTGCATTCTGTATCTCCCCACAGGGCTTGAATCATTCTCTGCACACAGGAGGAGCTCATTAAATGTTGATTCATTCCCCAGCTATTGTTCTGCCTGCCAGACCTGAGATGACATAAAGTCCTCATTGTACACCCCTATTCATCCAGTGCAGAGAAATTCTCTACCTTGCTGCATGCTGATCGCTGCATCTCAGTTGGTGAAGGGCATTTCCAATGCAGGGGATGAAGCATGGATAGGCTCAGATTTGCAAAGACCTACAAGCTCAATGGCTACCATTTAACTCAGGCTTGGAGATGGAGGCCATTAAGAATTCTCTTTTCACTCAATTGAGACTTCCCAGAAATACTAAAGAGTGCCCTATGAGGACTATCAGTCATTCTACTCAGAACCGGAAATATTTCCACATTCCAGAAGAATTCTCCCAAACTAAGCTTTAAACGAGGGCCCCTGAGAAAATAAGGCATAGTTTTAAGAAAAATGAAAAGATATCATCTTTATTATACTTCTTATACATGTGCAACTTTAAAAGAGTGTACACTTCCTAAGTTCTAATATTAAAAATGTATTTCTAGGAATAAGTTCAGGAGGTCTATTGTGCAACATGGGGATTATAGTTAATAACAATGTATTGCATTCTTGAAAATTTCTAAAACTAGATGTTTTTAAGTATTCTCACTATAGAAAAATGTAAGTGTGGGCTATCATAAATGTTAACAAATATCATTGAGCCATTCCATATTATGTATACACATTTAAAACATTGTGTTGATCATAAATGTATATTGCTTTATTAAAATAATAAATTTCATAGAATCGGTTTTCCTGATCATAACTTTTTCCAAAATTTTATATCCTGTGAATAAAAATCCTAGTTGAGAATATTCTGGCTGGAAATGCTTTAAATGCCCAAACATGACAACTTTGGTATAGACAAGCAGGACTGGGGCTGGGGTGACCCTCGCCGGGAGTGTGGAAAGAGCTGATGCCTTACTCTGTGTAGAACATGGAGGGACATGAATTACACGTCTGCATGTCAGACAGTCCAAAAACCCAGAGCATATGTTACACATGTTCAGAGAGTTCTTCAAGGAGGGATTAGTGATTTCTCAGATCTGTAAAACGGAGGAATAAGTTTGCACAAGCATGGCTCAGGTTCCAGCTCTGTTCATCTTCAGACAAGTTGAAGCATAGCATGGATATGTGGTGATATTGTGTCCCCAAAATATTGTGCACCCTAATAAACTTATCTGGGGTCAGAGGACAGAACAGCCACTAGATATAGAGGTTAGAAAATGGTGGCACACATGCCTTTAATCCTAGCATTCCAGAGGCAGAGATCCATCTGGATCTCTGTGAGTTCAAAGCCACACTGGAAA
The DNA here is from genome assembly GCA_902168415.1 of Peromyscus melanophrys. Lineage (NCBI taxonomy): Eukaryota > Metazoa > Chordata > Mammalia > Rodentia > Cricetidae > Peromyscus > Peromyscus melanophrys. The sequence continues at coordinate 16,766 of CABHPR010087301.1, forward strand.
CAGCCAGGCATGGTAACAAGAGCCTTTAATCCCAGGAAGTGATGGCAGGAAGCAGAAAGGTATTTAAGGCGTGAGGACCAGAAACCAGAGCTGGTTAAGCTTTTAGGCTTTTGAGCAGCAGTTCAGCTGAGATCCATTTGAATGAGGACCCAGAGGCTTCCAGTCTGAGGAAACAGGATCAGCTGAGGAATTGGCAAGGTGAGGTGGCTGTGGCTTGTTCTGCTTCTCTGATCTTTCAGCGTTCACCCCAATTCCTGACTCCAGGTTTGTTTTTATTAATAAGACTTTTTAAGATTCTTGCTACATGGATACATACTCTTACTTCTACAAAACAAGAGAAAACAAAACTTCCAACCATACAGAGGCAAGGAGGATCCAGCAAGCAAAGGCCTGGGGGTGTAGCAAGAGTTTTCTTGCCTGGCCCACGGTCAGGACAAATCTCTTTCACCTGCCAGTCCCACAGCCGCTCAGACCCAACCAAGTAAACACAGAGACTTATATTGCTTACAAACTGTATGGCCGTGGCAGGCTTCTTGCTAACTGTTCTTATATCTTAAATTAATCCATTTCTATAAATCTATACCTTGCCACATGGCTCATGGCTTACCGGCATCTTTACATGCTGCTTGTCCTGGCAGTGGCTGGTAGCGACTCCCTCCGCCTTCCTATTCTTTTTATTCTCTCTGTTAGTCCCGCCTATACTTCCTGCCTAGCCACTGGCCAATCAGTGTTTTATTAGCAACACATTTGCCATACAGAACATCCCACAGCATGGGGGTGTCCACTAGATACGACTAGGTGGAACAGTCCATCCAGTTCCATCCGAAAGGCAGTGAATTATCAAGCTGCAATCTCTGATGGAACTTCATTGTAATGGAACTGGCATGTTGCTCTCCAACTGCTGCCTTTGTCTATTTCTCTACTACTACTGGTTCAGAACACACCTTGGGAAAGGATGTGATTGTCACTCTGAACCCCAGAAACCACAAGTGTTTGAAGAGGGAGACACGGAAAAGATGATCCCACTGCTGAGCAGTATATAAAGTGGTGTTGTGGAAACCAAGAGAATGAAGTTTCAAGGAGTTGCTAAGACAACCATCAAGTGCCAAGGGACTTTCCTTTCACAAGGATGACAGAATGCCCAGTTCTGTGGGAGTGGATATGTAGAAAGTCAACCCAAAATTCACCTTTACTAATATGGTCAGCTAGCAGCATCCATTCACTAGATCCAGGCAAGAAAGACAAATGCAAACAAGTGCTCTGAAGCAAGATGGCATAAAGAGTACAAGATTGGTCCAACTCTAATCCTGTTGGCAAGTGAGGATGGTTAGTTAATAAGACTGACCTACCACTTTTTAATTAACCAGCCCCAAGGAAATGGCCTTGTAATTGACACTGAGACATATAATGGCAGAGTCAGGCCTCTGATTGTCCTTACAGCAGCAGAGAAAGGGCTGTTGCTAACTCCACATTGCACACTGACTTGTGTCACAGAAAAGACAGAGTCAGGCGAAAATGTAGCATCAATCAGAACTATATAGAAGAATCATATGGTGTAGCATGAATCTTAAAAAAGTTCTTATTAATAAAATCAAACCTGAGGCCAGTTATTGGGGTGAAATGCTGGAAGATCAGAGAGATAGAACAAGCCACAGCTACCTCGCCTCTCCAGATCCTCAGCTGGTCTTGTTTTCCTCAGACTGGAAGCCTCTGTGTCCTCATATCCGAATGGCTCTCAGCTGAACTGTGCTCCAAAGCCTGAAAGCTTAACCAGCCAAATGCTTAACCAGCCAAATGCCTAACCAGCCAAATGCTTCTAGTTTCTGTTCCTCACGCCTTATATACCTTTCTGCTTTCTACCACCACTCCCTGGGATTAAAGGCTCACTTTCTGGGATTAAAGGCGTGAGCCACCATGCTTGGCTGTATCCTTGAACACATGGATTTCTGCCTCTGGAATGCTAGGATTAAAGGCGTGTGCTACCACTGCCTGTCCTCATGTTTAATATTGTGGCCATCCTGTTCTCTGACCCCAGATAAGTTTATTAGCATACACAATATTTTGGGGAACACAATGCCACCACAATATGGCCCTGCCTGACTTGTGCTGATTATTCTTTTAATGTTTCCATGCTGGGAACCAGGGCTCTTCTCAGATTATAAAACAAATCACCCTTAACAGGTATTTCCCCTGCTACTATCTCCATGCCTGATACTCTCTCTGCAGAGCCCTAAATAAATGTATTTACTTTCTTTAAAAAGAATTCATCCCATATTACAGAAACAGTATGGGTCTATGGTGGGCCTTCCTGGTGGCCAGCATGAAGCTTCTGGGAGTGCAAAGAATTCTGATAGGATGCATTTGGAATGGTCTTGTTCATTACTTTTCCAAAAACTGAATTAAGAAAATAATTCTTTGCCTTTTCAAGAATTCAGGGAAGAGAATGAACAGGAAGGTAATGGTATGTGACAATTAGGAGAGCAGCAGCATGTGCAGAAGTATGATGTAACCTGAAACATAACACACAGCATCAAAGAGCTGACGGAGGGGATCCTATTTGGGGCATTTAGCAAAGGCATTTTCTTAACAGTTCTTACACCAAATTCCCAGCAAAATATCTACAAAGTTATAGAAGAAAAAATTATACCAGTGAAACACAAAGCAAGTTACTAAGTCGGAGGTTGAGAATAGACCTCTAGCTATGAGCTGGCGCAGCAAGATTCAGAAACGAGCTAGGTCTAGTGGCTCACGCCCGTCATCTCAGAATGCTGGTGGCAGTGGCAAGAGGAACCAGACTTTGAAGTTGTTTTCAGCTCTATAGTGAGTTGGAGAGAAGCCTGGATTACATGAGACCGCCAGTCAGTCTACCCACTCCCTCCCTCCCAACCCTCTCAGAAGCTCTGCAACCCAACACAGTCTTGAAGCAACATCATAACTATGTTTTCATGAGGACCAAGTTTGAGTAAATACTTGTTCATACATGGACATCAAAAGTGAATACCCAAAAATGATTTGCTGCCGATTTAAAACAAGGTAAGATGCTAAGGCTGAATAATATTGTATTGTAAGTACACACCTCAGGTTCCTCATCCATTTGTGTGCCAATCAACATTGAGATAGTTTTCTATCTTGATTATAACAAATAATACTAGAAGGAACATGAAAGTACAGTATCTCTTCCAAGTACTAATTTTATTTCTTTCTTACATGTCATTGTCTGTGAGTGTGTGTGTTACACATACATGTGTGCACACATGCATTCTCAGGGATCAAATTTAGGTTCCCATGTGTGGTGGCCTGTGCCTTTATCCACCGAGCCATCTCTCCAGCCTCTAACTTCATTTTTTCAGATATATATGCAGGAAAAGGACTGCTTAGTCTTCTGAAAATTCTAATTTTGATGATATCCCATAGTCTTCCTATACTTGTTATAGCATTTTACTTCCCTACCAACAGTATGGATATACAGATTCTAATTTCTCTACATCCATGTCAACATGTATGTTCTTTTTTTCATAATAGCAATTAGTTAGGGTTTCTATTACTGTAAAGAGACACTATGACCACTGCATCTCTTAAAAAGGAAAAACATTTAATTAGGGTAGCTTACATTTTTAGAGGTTTAGTCCATTGTTATCATGGTGTGACATGGTGGTATGCAAGCAGACATGATGCTGGAGCTGAGAGTCCTACATCTTGATAGGCAGGCAACAGGAAGTGGTCTGAGACACTGGGTGTGGCTTGAGCATATATGAGACCTCAAAGCCCACCCCCATAGTGACACATTTCCAACAAGATCACACCTAGTCCAACAAAGCCACACCTCCTTTGAGGGCCATTTTTTTTTTCAAACCACCACAGCAATCTATAGCACGAGGTGAGATCATGCTGTGGCTTTGATTTGATTTATATTTCCTTAATTACACAAATTTATACAAAGAGGGATTTAAAAGACAACAAAAATAACCTCTCTGCAGATGGTGCAACACTATTTCTCCTTGACAACACTTTGGAAGACAAGAAAGCTATAGGAATAGAGCATCAAAGAAGATACATTCGATTACATCAAGCCAGTGGAGAAAATGCTTTTCCCTTCATTTCCTTGTTCAATAAAGTATTCAAATATACACCTCTATGACAGGTATGATGTACTTGCCTACAATCCCAGCAAGTGGGGGGCTGAAGCAGGAGGATTGCCATCAGTTTGAGAATAATATGGGCTACAATACTGAGGAAAGAAAAGTTGAAAGAGTGATAAAAGATCACATTATCTTACAGGATTGTATTTACTTTATAGTTAGAGAAAATGTAAAACTTTATGATTCTAGAAAAACAGTGATGATGAACTGTATGTGTGTGTCTTTGTGGTGGTATTGTGTTCCCCAAAATATTGTGCACCCTAATAAACGTATCTGGGGTCAGAGAACAGAACAGCCACTAGATACAGAGGCTAGAAAATGGTGGCACACACACATTTAATCCTAGCATTCCAGAAGCAGAGATCTACCTGGATATCTGTGTGTTCAAGGATACAGCCAGGCATGGTGACTCACGCCTTTAATCCTAGAAAGTGAGCCTTTAATCCCAGGGAGTGATGGCAGAAAGCAGAAAGGTATATAAGGTGTGAAGACCAGGAACCAGAAGCTTTTGGCCTAGTTAAGCTTTCAGGCTTTGGAGCAGCAGTTCAGCTGAGATTCATTTGGATGAGGACTCAAAGGCTTCCAGTCTGAAGAAACAGGATCAGCTGAGGAAATGGCAAGGTAAGGTAGCTGTGGCTTGTTCTGCTTCTCTGATCTTCCAGCATTCACCCCAATACCTGGCTTCAGGTTTGATTTTATTAATAAGACTCTTTAAGATTCATGCTACATGTCTTTTCTAGTCATTTCAGAAAATTAACCATGCGACAATTATTTCTATACAAAAAAACAGGAAACAGCCAGGTGGTGGTGGTGGTGGCGGCGGCGGCGGCGCATACCTTTAATCCCAGCACTCAAAGGGCAGAAGCAGGCAGATCTTCATGAGTTTGAGGCCAACCTGGTCTACAGAGCAAGTTCCAGGATGGCCAGAGATGTTATATAGAGAAACTCTGTCTCACAAAAAAAGACAGGAAATGGCACCCCGTGGGTTGTAACAGTAGTATTATTGTCATGCAAAAACAGAAGTCATACACAAATGGATGACCGTGGAGGGGAAAAAAAGAGGTTTAAGAATTCCCTACTATAGTCTAAAATGTTTTAGATAAAGAAACAGTGGCTATTTTAAAAGTCTAGATAAATGTTTGAAAACAATAGCATATTATTATGCTACAGGTTAAAATGCAGCTACAGCAAAAATAAGTAAATTTATGGGCTGGAGTGATGACTCAGTTGTTAAGAGTACTGTCTACTCTCCCAAATGACTCAGGTTGGATTCCCAGTACCCACATGGTCGCTCACAACTATCTGTAACTTTGGTTCCAGGGGTTCAAAGCTCTCTTCTGACCTCTAGGGTATTAGGCACATAAATGATGCACATACATACATACAGGCAAAATCACTCATTGCACAAAAATAAAAATATATCATTTTTTAAATAAATAAATTAAACCAAAACTATATATTTACAAATAGATTAAACAAAATTAAAATTACATAAATCTACCACTCATTGTTTTTAGATTGAAAACAGCAAAAAGTACTAGATCTAAGGGCTAGTGCTAGATAAAGAATTCAAATAAAATAGTACAAATCGTAATTTTAAGTTCAAAAATAACCAGATTCAATGTTTATAATTTATGACCAGAATTCCTTCTTTGCAAAAGGCCATAGAATATTTATAACTATTAGCTACTTGCCAGAAAACTTAGCTGACTTATTTCAAAAAGTAGAACTACACAGATCTTATTATACAACACATTATTTAAAATTAATAAAATGAAAAATAAGTTAATATAGCCTTAAATATAAAGCAAAAAATTTTAACCTAACTCCTGAGAGGATCAGCTGACAGGAGAGGAGGACGGGAGAGTAACGGGGGTGTGTTGATAGAGTTGAAACATACTGTGTCCATACAGAAATACCACAGTGAAACCTATTACTATATATAAAACTAATAGATATGAATAAAAGATATTTTAAAAGCAAGCCCGTTGAAATAGAAGTAGAAATAATATCATTTTCAATGATTCTAAGGAAAATCAAATACTTAAATATCGATCCAAGAAAACAGGAACATGATCTATGTGCTGAAAAGCATGCATTACTAAGGAAAGGGAGATTTGGGTCATGGATAGTAGTCTGACTGTATAACACACTAGTGTGCAATAACAATGCTAATATCCCCCTGCTCAATCCATTGGTCCATGCATCTCTGCGCTTCTTTCTCAGGATCATCAGTTGCCATTGCCAAGGGTGGAAGGAGTCAAAACAAGCAAGCAGGGTCCTGCTGCTGGTGAGTTTTGGTAGACACAGCTCTCTGGGGAGACAGTTAAGTATTACAGCTCCACTTTATGCCAGGAAGAAAAGGGAATATGAAGGCTGGGGACAGTAGCTGGGACATCACCTCATTTACATTAAGAGGCACGTTCCTATCATAAGACTCTTAGTATGTGCAGCAAAGAAGGCTTCTCGCAGGAATCTGTGCCAGGGTTCATGCTAAAGATAAGTAAGGCATCTGGTTTAGAAACAGCTTTCAGATAAGGCCAGTCCTCCAAGCCCAAGGACATTCTCCGGATGAGAGCAGGTAGAGGCAGGAAACTCTGCTGAGGGGGAAAGAGTCCCATGTTGCCGAGTTATTGAGATAAGCTGCCAGGCCATGGGAGCTGCGACCTCTAACAGTCAGCAAAAACTTTCTAACAGGTTCAATGCAATTTCTAGCCAAAACAAGTATCTCAATACTTATATGAAAAATATTAGCACAGAAAATGAGAGTAGCAGGAGGAACCAAGGACAAGACACTGCTGTGGGATATTTGTACACTGTGTGAAGATACATTGCTGTGATTGGTTTAATGAAGAGCTGAACTGCCAATAGCTAGGCAGAAGGTATAGGCAGAACTTCCAGGCAGAGAGAGGAAGGCGAAGGAGATATTCAAGGTGCAGGAGAGACGTGAGGAGGTGTGGAGGAAGCTTAAAATAAATGGGTTAATTTAAGTTATAAGAGCTAGTGGAACAAGCCTGAACTAAGGCTGATCTTTCATAATTAATAATAAGTCTCCTTGTTATCATTTGGGAGATGACAGCCCAAAGAAAAAAATCTGTCTACAAGACACAGCCTTCAACGTCTCACTCCAAGGAGGCCTCTCCCTCCACATCTGCCACTTCTCTAGCCCATTCAATTACAAACCCATCAATGAATGTATCATTTGATACATCCAATCACACTTTCTGAAAGTGCCAACAACTGGGGACCAAGCCTTCAATGCATGGGCCTTTGAGGGACACTGTACTATACTAAACCACAACAAAACCCAAGTATTTGGGAACTAAAGAATTAAATCTGAGGAATCACATTGTCTGATGTTAAGACTTCCTATATGTCTACATGAATTACAATAATTAGCTAAACCAAGGAAAGGTGCTGTGATGAGATGAAGTATTAGTCAGCACATGCCAAGCAGGGGCTATAAGGTGCTTAGCACACCTCCCTTTATATCTAATGTCTCTGCCACCTTCCATAAAAAAAACTATGCACTAGGGAAATATAGGTAAAAGATGGGCAAACCCATGATCCAGCCCCAAACCAAGCTGCCTCCATACACCTCCACACACTTCCACATACCAACACATACCTCCAACACCTCTGCAAATATCCATACACCTCCACACACCTACAACACTTAAACACTGCCACACAACTCCACGACTTCTATACACCTCCACACAACTACAACACCTCTATACATCTCAATATACCTCCACAAATCTCCACACACCTCTACTACTTCCACACACCTCCACAAATCTCCACACACTTCCAACATCTCTAGAAACCTCTAACACCCCCACCACTTCCATACACCTTTATACATCTCCACACACCTGCAACAGTTAAATACCTCAACACACCTCCAATAACTCCACACACCTTCATGAATCTACAACACTTAGACATCTCCACAAACCTCCAATACCTAAACACACTTCCACAAACTTACAACATGTCTACACACCTCTATACACCTCTAACACCTCCAACACCTCCAAAAACCTCAAGCATCTCCACATACCTATACACACCTCCACACACCTGTACATACCCATAACACTTAAACGCCTCCACACACCTTCAACACCTCCACACATCTTCACAAACCTCCAACATCTCTACCACCTCCATACAGCTCTACACACCTCCACACACATGCTCACACCTACAACATTTAAACACCTCCAACACCTCCAACACCTCCCCACACCTCCATACACCCCCAACACGTTCACACATCTCCAACACCTCCTCATACTTCCACACACCTCCACCAAACACCACCACACTTATGAACAGAAAGTACACACGAAAGTTACTAAGCCAGAAAATTGGAGGATGAGGAAGGGGTGTTTATATGCCTCAGTGCTTTCCATGTTAAGGAGACTAATTTAGAGAGGATCTGGGGCAAAAGTAATACATATGTGGCCAAGGGTATTGGATTCTATTTTAAATTAGATCTGAAGATTTTGGAGAGTTTCAAACCAAAAGGACAAAAAAAAATTACACTTTTTACAACTGTAATACTCTGCAGCATGAGACTTCTCTGGAAGGAAGACCATCGAATCATCTCTCTGTTCATTTAAACTGGAAACATTTGGGGGGACTTAGTCCAAGTGTTGGACTTAGTGTTGGGAAGAAACTCAGAAATTGTGGGACAACAGGATTTGCTAGTAGAGTGGATGCAGACTTGGGGAAAAGTCTAGCAGAAGTATGACAAAATTGACACTTTAGCTTTGGGCTTTTTACTTATTTTGATTTAATAAAAACTCAAATTCAAAAGAAGTGTCCCTTCAGCCTCAATACCAGGCATGACAGACGCTATTTTCAAAAGGGGAGTTCTGCTACACTGAAACTTGTGGGAAGCCATTATCAACTTTGGCATTTGCTCATTTTGAAAGTTCAAGAGGTAGGAAGTGTTTTTGTCTCGCTAAAAAGCCATTTATTTATAGGCACTAACTCAACTGAATAAAGTGACCCTAAACTGAAGCACATTGTCATTGCCACAATGAGACAGACGGGTTTCCAGAGAACGTCGCTTGTTTACAGGCTTCTATTCCAGACTGTGTCGGCTCAGCTGTGGAAAGTATGATAAAAATTCAAGAGTTGTGAAGATATATTTGGGTTTCCTCCTAGACAGTTGCAGACATCTGTGCTTATAAAACAGGTCTCACAGTACCTCCCTCTAGAGACAGACACCTCTGAGTTCTCTCTAGAAATGCTACAGCTGCCTTTCTTTAAGTGAAGCATTTGCAAAGGAATCTAGAATGGCAGAAATACAATAGTATAAAAATACCCATGGCAAACAGTGGGAATGTATTTGTAATCAATCATGGCTTTTGGAAGTCAAAACCTATTACTCCCAGTGTCTGTTTCCAGTACCTCCACAGCTACCAATAAACAAGGAAGACCATTTTGGGGAGAAAAAAATACTATGGCACAGAATTTTAATCTGTGGTCCCTGGGAGACCCTTACCAAAATGAAGAAAATAGTTTTCTCTTGCTGTTATTTAAAACTGTTTTGAGGGGAAAGATTTTAATATAAAAACATACTAACACTTTACTACTTAGATAATGAATGACAGCATGCATGGCAAGCTATTTTTAGAGCAATTAGCATCCCGAGTATTTGGATTGGAATATGGCCTTACTGCCCACTTTTGGGATGATTTTGACAAGATATTGAATTATGGTGCATTGTTTTTCTTCTGTGTAAAATAAGAACAATAGTACCTAACACAAAGAGTTGACAGAGAATAGACAAAATGTTAACCACTAGTATGATCAGATGATGATGATGATGATGATGATGATGATGATGATGATGATGATGAT
>CABHPR010087302.1:5686-21419 GCA_902168415.1 Peromyscus melanophrys
TGGTGGTGGTGGTGGTGGTGGTGGTGGTGGTGGTGGTGGTGGTGGTGCACGCCTTTAATCCCTACACTCAGGAGGCGGGGGCAGGCAGATCTTTTGAGTTCAAGGCCAGTCTGGTCTAGAGAACTACACAGAGAAACCCTGTGGCAGAAAACAAACAAACAAGACCACAGAGGTCAATACAAACTACTACACCTGGGAAAATTACCATTCATAATCAAAGGAAAAAGAAAAACTTTCCATAATAAAAACAAACTGAAGGAATTTATGTAAACCAAGTTAGTTGTACAGTAGATATGTTGGTCTAAAGAAAAAATGAAATATACTCAAGAGAACACAATATATAATCCTGTAATAGTGAACCAAATGAAGTCTAAGAAAACATCATAACTAGATTGCAGGAATAAGTACTGTTCAATAATAACTCTTAATATTAATGATCTCAATCTCCCAATAAAAGGACATGAACAGATTGGATTAGAAAACAGGATCCATCTTTTACTGCCTCTAAGATAAACACCTCACCATCAGAGATGGACTTAGGGTAGAGCATGGAAAAAGGTACTCCAAGCAAATGGGACTAAGAAACAAGCAGGCATAGCTAATTTAATATCTGACGAAATAATTTCAAAACAAAACTAGTTAGAAGAGACAGAAAAAAAAAACACCTCATACACATTAAAGGAAAATTTCATCAAAAGGATAACCCAATCCTAAACATTTATGCACCAACTATGGGGGCATCCAATTTCATAAAAGAAAACACTATAAGATCAAAAATCACAAATTGACCCAACCCAGTGACAATGCATGACTTCAATGCCCCACTTTCACCAACAGGCTATCCAGACTAAAATTCTACAGCTAGATGACATCATAAATCAAACAGAACTAGTGAACATTTATAGAACATTCCACCCGAACACTACAGATACACCTTTTTCTTAGCAGCCCACAGAATTTTGTAGCTGAAGTTTTTTTCTCCAGCTCCTGCCAAACCCCTGCAGTCCCGTAGCCCACTTATAAAATAAACACACAGACTCTTATATTATTTAAACTGGCCTAATGGCTCAGGCTTTTAGCTATCTAGTTCTTACATCTTAAATTAACCCATTTTTATGAATCTATACCTTGTCACATGGCTGGTGGCTTACCAGTATCTTACATGTTGGTATTCATGGCGGCGGCGGCTGGCAGCATCTCCTCTCCTCCACCTTCCTGTTCCCCCAATTCTCTTCTGTTAGTCCCGCCTATACTTCCTGCCTGGCTACTGGCCAATCAGTGTTTTATTTATTAACCAATCAGAGCAACACATTTAACATACAGAACATCCCACAGCAGAATTTTCTCCAAAACAGACCACATATTAGGACACAAAACAAGTCACAACAAATTTAGGAAAATTGAAATAGCATGCTACATTCCATCTGATCACAAAGTAATAAAGATAACAGCAACAGAAAAGACATTACACAAACTCATAAAATCTAAACACACCACTGAACAAAAATGAATACCAAAACCTATGGGACACAATGAAGACAGTCCTAAGAGGAGATCTTATACCAACCACTAAGTGCCTATATCACAAAATCTAATGTTGCTCTTGAAGGCCTTGGAAAAACAAAAAGAGTAGCTAGCTGGTAAGAGAGAATTAAGAGTCAGGACTAAAATTAATAAAATAGAAGTGAAAAAATACAAAGATTGAAGACTTGGTTCTTTGAAAATATTAAGATTGAGAACCTTCAGCCAAATTAAATTTAAAAAAAAAGAGGACACAAATTAATAAAATCAAAGATAAAAAGGAAATATTTCAAGATACTGAGGAAATTCAGAGAAATCATAAGGCTATAATATAAAAAACTTATACTCCACTAAACTGAGAAAGCTAAACAAAATTGATGAAGTAAGCAATAGATCCCTCACAACCAATGAGACAGAAGCAGTAAATAAGTCTCACAACTAAAAACACAACAAACAAAACACACCTCTGTGGTTGTTTGAATTTAACTGGCCCCCATAATCTCATAGGGTGTGGCACTATTGGGGGAGTGTGGCTTTGTTGGAATGGGTGTGGCCTTGTTGGAAGAAGTATGTCACTGTGGGGGCGGACTTTGAAGACTCTTTTGCTCAAGTTTCTCTCAGTATGACAGTCAATCGACTTCCTGTTGCATGCAATATGTATGTAGCCTCTCAGCTCCTGCATCACGGTCTGCCTGCACACTACCATGCTCCCTGTCATGATAATATGATGATAATAGACTGACCTCTGAAACTATAAGGGAGCCACCCCAATTAAATGTTTTCTTTGTAAGAGGTGCTGTGATCATGGTGTATCTTCACAGCATAAAAACACTAAGACAACCTCGAACCAGATGGATACAGTACAGAATTCTATCAGACCTTCAATGAACTAACACCAACACTCTTAATTTATTCCACAAAACAGAAAATGAAGGAATGAATACTTCTAAATCCTTTTTATGAAGCCAGCATTACCCCCACACCAAAACCAGACAAACACCCAACCAAAAAATAAAATGATAGACCAATCTCTCTGATGAACACTAATATAAAAATTATCATTATAATACTTGCAAACTGAGTTCAAGAACACACGCCGAGCATTGGTGGCGCACACCTTTAATCCCAGCACTCGGGAGGCAGAGCGAGGTGGATCTCTGTGAGTTCGAGGCCAGCCTGGGCTACCAAGTGAGCTCCAGGAAAGGTGCAAAGCTACACAGAGAAACCCTGTCTCGAAAAACCAAAAAAAAAAAAAAAAAGAACACACAAAAAAGATAAGACATCATAGTCAAGTCAGCTTCATCCCAGAGAAAAATTGATGAGTCAACACATAAAAAAAAAAAAAATCAATAAACATAATCCACTACATTGACTGAAAGTCAGAAACCACATGATTATCTCATTAGATACAGAAAAGGCAAAAATCCAACATCTTTTCATGACAGAAATCCTAGAGAACATAGGGACACAGGAAACATCAACATAATAAAGGCAGTATATAGCAATCCCAGCAGCCACACACTAAACAAAGAAAACTCAAAGCATTTCCACCAAAATCAGATGTTAGACAAGGATATCCAAGCTCTCCATTCCTGTTTAATAATATACTGTTCAAAGTCTTAGCTAGACAGTAAAAAAAAGTGAAAGAGATAAAGTGGATAAAACAGGAAAGGAAAGAAATCACAGTATCTTTATTTGCAGATGACATGATTCTATACATTAAAGACTCCACCAAAAAAAAAACAAAAAACCAGTAGCCTTCCTATACAGGAATAAAAAATATAGCAAGTAAGAAAACAATCTTACTCACAAGAGACTTTAAAACAAGCAAAACAAACAAACAAAAAGTCTAGTTGGGCATAGTGGTACATGCCTTTAATTCCAGAATTCCAGCCCTCAGGAGGCAAAGGCAGGTGGGTCTCTTTGAGGCCAGTCTGATATAGCCTACATAGCGAGTTCCAGTACTGCCAGAGCTACATAATAGTAAGAACCAGACTCAAAAGACTATCTTGGAATAAAGAGAACTAAGAGAGTTTAATAAAACTTGTATAATAAAAGATTTAAGACATTAAAGAAAGAAACTGAGGGAAATACCAGATTTAAAGATCTCCCATTCTCATGGATTGGTAGGATTAATATTGTAAAAATGGCCCTCCTCTGAAAAGCAGCTCACAGAAGCAATGCAATTCCCATCAAACCCCAATGCTATCCTTCTCAGAAACTAAAAATAATCTTAAATTTTCATATGGAAACACACACACACACACACACACACACACACACACACACACACACGAGTGCGCGCAAATGCCCACAGGAAAAAACAAACAAAAAACAGTACAGCCCAAACAATCCTGAATAACCAAAACAAAAACAAGCCCAAACACTGACAGAGCCTGCTGGGACACAGGTCATGGGAACTGCCAGAAACAAAGACCACAAAGACCCAAAGACCAAAAAGGAAACGGAAATCAAGGAACAAAACACACATTCAACAAAGACAAACTCAGAAGTCGGCACCTAGACCTATAATCACCTCAAATCCAGATGCCGAGATGCCAATATAAGAACACAATCAACAACAGCCAGGGCAATATGTCATCACCACAGCCCAGCCATCCTACTACACCAACCCCTGGATATTCCAACATAGCTAAAGCACAAGAAAACAACCTTAAAAGCAACTTTGTGAAGAGGATGGAGAGGTCTTTAAAGAAGAAATGAATAAATCCCCTCAAGAAAGCCAAGAAAAAAAACAATCGAAGGAAACATGACCTACCTTTCAAGACCTGAAAATGTGAAGAGAAACAATAAAGACAACACAAATAGGGAATTCTAGAAATGGAAAACTTAGGGATGCGAACAGGAACTGTGGAGGCAAGCTTTACTGTGGTGAGAATCAGCTGAGGAATTGGCAAGGTGAGGTGGCTGTGGCTTGTTCTGCTTCTCTGATCTTCCAGCCATTCACTCCAATACCTGGCTCCCGGGTTTGATTTTGTTAATAAGACCTTTAAGATTCGTGCTACATCTGGCGCCCAACATTCGTGGTACGAATTCATGAAAAAGTCACTTACCTATGGCCTTGCAGGCCCCAGCTCAGACCTGAGCTACCCTCAGCCAGTTGTGGTGGTACACACCAGAATAGAATTTACTGAAGGAGGCAGAGGCAGGAGGATCCTGAGTTTGAGGACAGCCTAGGAGGCTTGCTAAGGAGAAGCTGTGGAATGGGCCGAGCCACAAATGGTGGTGGGACCATGGAGGCAGTGGCTGCTGCTCCGAGTTGCAGGCTCTTTCTCATCGTGTTGGTGACAGCGGTGATGCTGCTGCCTTAGTCAAAGGGTTTACTGCTACTTGTTCAGAGAAGAATTGCCAGGACTATCATGTTATGTGTTACAAGAAAGCATCGGCAAAGGTCAGTTTGGAAAAGTTTGGCAAGACAAATGGTGGGGAGAAATTGCTGGGAAGATTTTCTCTTCTAGGGAAGAACGTTCATGGTTCCGAGAGACAGACATTTATCAGACTGTGATTGCTCCAAACCACAGAGGAGGCACCCAAAAAAAAAAAAAAAAAAAAAAAATGGTCTGCTGGGAACCATGACCACACCTAAAAGCAACTTTGAAATCTTCAAAAAGATGACAAGAGCCCACAATGACGATTCCACATGGACTATGGTAAAGCCATTAAGCTTATTAACACCGCCAAAAGATCGACTTTGGACTACAAACTACTCAGGACAATTTTGAGATGGCTAGCTGAGATGATCCAGACTGACAGGCTACTTGAACAAGGACTTGAAACAAGCCCTGCACTTTCTCATTATGCAGTGACTGGACAAATGATACAGGACTTGACAATTAACCCAAAAATTTTCTTTTCAGGATTCCCTAAAGATGTCTTCACCCCCAGAAAGCAGGAAGTAATTTTAAGAAAACGACGCCCACATTCCCAAGAGGTGGGGTAGATGGTTTTTGGTTGTTTAATAAGTTATGGATATTGTCACTGTTTATGATGGTTGGTTACAAGCTGTTAATTCTTAACGGACAGGAAAAAAGCTGGACAAGGAGATTAGATTCAGAGTTTTTGTTTAAAAAAGAAAAAAGAGAATATAGATATGAGGTAGATCACTGAATCTACTCTGAGAAAAAAGATAAAGAATAGGATATATGGGTAGATCATTGAATCTACTCTAAAAAGAAAAAGGGGAAGATATAAAAATGACAAAAGGTAGATTGAATCTATTATGAAAAGAAAAGAGAATATGGATATAAGATAAAAAGGTCAATTATTGCATCTACTTTTAAAAATGGACTAGACATTGTTAATGTAATTCTTGACTGTATATATTGTATATACTTATTGGATATAGTTTTTCTTATATTAGTTATAAGTTTTTTTTTATTTTAGACAAAAAAGGGGAAATGTGGTGATATTGTGTTCCCCAAATATTGTGCACCCTAATAAACTTATTTGGGATCAGAGAACAGAACAGCTACTAGATATAGAGGCCAGAAAATGGTGGCACACACGCCTTTAATCCTATCACTTGGGAGGCAGAGATCCATTAGGATCTCTAGGAGTTCAAAGCCACACTGGAAACAGCCGGCATAGTGACTCACACCTTTAATCCCAGAAAGTGGTGGCAGAAAGCAAAAAGGTATATAAAGCGTGAGGACCAGGAACTAGGCAGGTTAAACTTTTAGGCTTTTGAGCAGCAGTTCAGTTGAGATTCATTTGAATGAGAACTCAAGAGGTTTCCAGTCTGAGGAAACAGGATCAGCTGAGGAATTGGCAAGGTGAGGTGGCTGTGGCTTGTTCTGCTTCTCTGATCTTCCAGCCATTCACCCCAACACCTGGCTCCTGGATTTGTTTTTATTAATAAGACCCTTTAAGATTCGTGCTACACTTTACCAACAGAATACAAGAGATGGAAGAAAGAATCTCAGGCACTGAAGATAAGTTAGCAGAAATGGATACATCAGCCCAAAAAAAAAAAAAAAGGTTAAATCTAAAAAATTCCTAACATAAAACATCCAAGAAATCAGAGACACCATGAAAAGACCAAATCTAAGAATAATAGGAGTACAGGAAGAAAAATCCCTGCTCAAATCCCCAGAAATATTTCCAAAAAAATAATAGAACAAATATTTCCTGACCTAAAGAAGAAAGGTACAAGAAGCACACAGAACACCAATAAATTGGAGAAGAAAAGAAAGTCCCCTTGCTACATAATGATCAAAACATAAAACATACAGAACAAAGAAAGAACATTAAAACCTGCAAGGGGAAAAGACCAAGTAACATGTAAAGGCAGACTATTAGAATTACACCTGACTTCTCAATGGAGACTCTAAAAGCCAAAGGGGCCTGGATGATGTCTTGCAGACTCTAAGAGAAAAACTGTCAATCACCACAGACAGTTTTTCTCTTAGAGTCTCTTAGTTTTCTCTTAGAGAAACAAAATATTTCATGACAGAGTCAAATTTAAACAGTATCTATCCACAAACTCAGCCCTACAGAAGGTACTAGAAGGAAAATTCCAACCCTGGGAAGTTAACTACACCCACAAAAACACAGGCAATAGATAAATCTCATACTGGCAGAACCCAAAGAAGGGAAACACAGACACAGACACACACACACACACACACACACACACACACACACACACACAGACACACTACTGCTACCAACAACAAAATAACAGGAATTAACAATCATTGGTCATTAATATCACTCAGTATCAATGGATTCAGTTCAATAAAAAGTCACAGGCTAATGGAATGGATACAAAAACAGGATCCATCATTTTCTTGCATACAAGAAACACATCAACATCAAAGAGGTAAGAGTTGGAAAAAGATTTTCCAATCAAATGGACCTAAGAAGCAATCTTGTGTAGTTATCCTACTAACAAAATAGACTTTCAAACAAAATTAATCAAAAGAGAAGGGCATTTCATATTCATCAAAGGAAAAATCCACCAAGATGAGGTCTCAATTCTGAACACCTATGCCTCAAATATAAGGGCACCCACATTTGTAAAAGAAACATTACCAAAGCTTAAATCGCACATCAAACCCCACACATTAATATTGGGAGACTTTAACACCCCACTCTCACCAATGGACAGGTCGTCCAGACAGAAACTAAACAGAAAAATAATGGAACTAACAGACATTGTGACTCAAATGAACCTAACGGATACCTTCAGAATAGTTCACCCAAACACAAAAAAAAATACCTTCTTCTCAACACCACATGTAACCTTCTCCAAAATTAACTATATACTCCATCACAAAGCAAGTCTCAACAGATATAAAAATACTGAAATAACCCCTGTATCTTATCAGACTACCATAGATTAAAGCTGGATTTCAACAACAGATACAATAGAAAGCCTACAAACTCATGAAAACTGAAAAACTCTCTACTGAGTTACCACTGGGTCAAGGGAAGAAATAAAGAAAAGTTGAAAACTTCCTACCATTAAATAAAAAGGAATGCACAACATACCCAAACTTAGGGGACACAATGAAAGCAGTGCTAAAAGGAAAGTTCATAGCACTAAGTGCCTTCATGAAGAATTTGGAGAGATCTCATGCTAGCAACTTAGCACACCTGAAAACTCTAGAACAAAGAGCAGCAGACACACCTAAGAGGAGTAAATGGCAGGAAATACTCAAACTGAGGGATAAAAATCAGTAAAATAGAAACAAAGAGAATACAAAGAATCAGTGAAACAAAGAGTTGGTTCTTTAGGAAAATCAACAAGCTAGACAAACCCTTACCCAAACTAACTATATGGCAGAGAGAGAATGTCTAAATTAAAAGTATCAAATACAAAGAGGGGGACATAACAACAGACACTGAGGTAATCCCAAAAATCATTAGGTCATACTTCAAAACCTGCACTTTACACAATTGGAAAAACTAAAAGAAATGGGCAATTTTCTTGATAGTTACTATTTACCAAAATTAAATAAATTGAGATCAGATAAACAACTAGACCTATAACCCCTAAGGAAATAGAAGCAGTCATTGAAAGTCTTCCAATCTGCCAGGTGGTGGTGGTTCATGCCTTTAATCCTGGAGGAAGAGTCAGGTGGATTGCTGTGATTTTGAGGCAAGCCTGGTCTACTAGAGTGAGTTCCAAGACAACCAAGGATACACAGAGAAACCCTGTCTTGAAAAACGAAAAGGCCCAGGGCCAGATGGTTTTAGCACAGAATTCTACCAGACTTTCAAAGAGCTAACACCAATACTCCTCAAATTATTCTACAAAATAGAAACAGAAGGAACATGGCCCAAGTCATTTTAGGTGGCTACCCTGAAACCCAAACCACACAGACTCAACAAAGAAAGAGAATTTACAGACCAATTTCCCTCACGAACATTGATGCAAAACTACTCAATAAAATGCTGGCAAACTGAATCCAAGAGCACATCAAAAAGATCATCCACCATAATCAAGTAGGCTTCATTCCAGAGATGCATAGATGGTTCAACGTAGGAAAATCTGTCACTGTAATCCACCATACAAACAAACTGGAAGAAAAAAGCACATGATCATCTCATTAGATGCTAAAAAAAGCCTTTGACAAAATCTAACACCTCTTCATGATAAAAGTTTTGGAGAGATCAGGGATACAGGGGACACACCTAGGCATAATAAAGGCAATTTATAGCAAGTTAAAAGTAAACATCAAATTAAATGGAGAGAAACTCAAAGCAATTCCACTAAAATCAGGAACAAGACATGGCTCTCCATTCTCTCCATTTCTATTCAATACAGTACTTGAAGTTCGAGCCAGAGCAATAGATAACTAAAGGAGATCAAGAGGATACAAACTAGAAAGGAAGAAATCAAAGTATTGCTATTCACAGATTATATGATAGTGTATGTAAGCGATCCCAAAATTCTACCAGAGAATTACTACAGTTGATAAACACCTTCAGTAAAATGGGATACAAGTTTAACTCAAAAATAAATAAATAAATCAGGCTGGGTGATGGTGGTGCATGCCTTTAATCCCAGCACTTGGGAGGCAAAGCCAGGCGGATCTCTGTGAGTTCGAGGCAATCCAGGACAGGCACTAAAACTACATTGCTGTGAGATGTTCTGTATGCTGTGAATGTGTTGCTCTGATTGGTTGATAATAAAAAGATGATTGGCCAGGAATAAAAGGCGTGCACCACCATGCCTAACTTCAACAAATATTTAAAGTATTCAACATCCTTAACCAGTGAAATAAAAGAAATACAAGCAAATTAAAATTACTTTGAGATTCCATCTCACCCCAGTCAAAATGGTTACCATCAACCAAGGACAGCAAATGTGGAGCAGAATCTAGCAAAAGAATCTTTATGCACTAGTGGCAGAAATATAAACTAGTGCAGTCACTATGGAATAACTTTTTCTTTAACAAACAAACAAACACACCTGAAATATGCAACAGACTTGATGTCCATAAACAGACAAAGGATAAAGAAAATGGAGTACATGCATACAAAGAGCCACACAAAAGTATTATGTCAATATGCAGGAAAGGAATAAATCTGGAGATAAGCACATCAAGCAAAATAAACCAGACACAAAGACAAATAGTCATGTTTTCTATCATATCTAGATCCAAAACATGGCATGTAAGCAGAAAGGAGAGACTGTGGGAGAAGGGGCCAAAAGGGAGAAGAGGAAGAAGGAGAGAGTGATAGAGGAAAGAAGAACAAGGATTGCATTTTTCTTACATACATAGCTGCATACAGATATAAAGTAAAAATGCAGAAGGGGGACCATTTGTGGGGAAAGGGGGCCCAACACCACTTAATGGGGGGAGGAGGCAAAAATAAGCAAAGTATTAAGAAAACAAATTTAAGTTAGAATAAGCAAGATTGAGGTATTGGCAAATAAAAACAGAATTGAGAGTTCAGAAATAAACTCTCACATATATGATCAGCTGATTTCCAACAAGGATGTCAAGACAATTCAATGGAAAATAATCTTTTCAACAAATGGTCCTAAGATAAAAGGCAGTCAGATGCAAAACAAAAGTAGACCTCTTCATAAAACTCATCACACATAAATGCTAAATCAAAATGGATTAGAAGACTAAAACTATAAAACTTTTGGAAGAAAATACAGGACTAAGTCTTTGTAACCATGGGTTCAGCAAGATAAAACCAAAACCACAAACAATGAAAGAAATAGCTAAATGTCATTAAAAATTTTTAAATACATTTAAGAAAAATAAACAACACAACTGGGAATACTGGATCAGGCTTCTAATTCCAGCACTGAAATAAGACTACTGCCAAGTTTGAGGCAAGCCTGGGCTATACAGTGAGACCTTTCTTTAAAGAAAGAGAAAGCAACCAAATAAAAATGCACTATTATAACAAGTGATAAAAATGAGAAAATATTTACAAGTTATATGTCTGAGAGTAACTAATTAGTAAATATAAAAGACTAAAGGTCCTATAGTAAGAACAAAGCCAGGCATCATGGCACAGGCTTATAAGTCCAAATTCAGGAGGCTGAGGCAGAAGAATGAGTCTCAGGCTAGCTTGGGGTACCCAGTGAAAGCCAGTCTCAAAAACAAACCAAAATCAAATTCCAAATTTTAAAATGAGAAAAAGAACTTAAGACATTTCTAAAAGAAGAAAAAGATATTCAAATGTCCACAAACATATGGAAATATATGCTCAACTTCACAACTCCTCAAAGAAACGTAAATCAAAACCACACCAATACCACTCAAGTAAGAGACCTAGCTATAATCAAACACTTTTTGTACTCTGAGTTTGATGGAGAAAAAGTGGAGGTCCCCATTCATTGCCAATGTAAAAATGATGCAGCTACTTTGAAAAATAGTTTGGTAGTTCCTCATGTTAAAAATTACATGACCTAACAAATCTTAGGTATACACCTGAAAAGTAAAAACACATGTAAAACTTTATATAATAAGGGTTCATAGGATCATAAATCTTAATAGTGAAAAAGGTACAACCCAGATGTTCATTAACAGTAAAATGTAGTGTTCTCTATACAGCAGAGTATTATCTGAACATAAAATGGAATAAAGTATTGATACATTACACAACACAGATGAATCTTGAAAACCAGTCCAAAAGACCATGTTAACATATTATTCTAGTTAAATGAAAAAAAATCCAAATTATGTCTATAGACAGAAGACTAGTGATGGCACAGGCAGGAGGAAATGAAGTACAGAGTAACGCCAATGCTAATGACCATGGGTTTCTTGCAGAAGTGATTAAAATACTCTAGATTTCATGGTGATGGATGTAAAACTCTAAGAATGTAGTGAAGACTAATAAGCTATACAATTTAACAGAGTAAATCCACAGCCAGGGAAAGCTGTGCTCACCCTCTTCAGAAAATGGCTAAAGCTGGAGGAAAACTGAAGTTCAGGAGTTCAAGGCCAGCATGGGCAAAATAGTAAGAAGTTTCAAGAAACTTGTAAGGAAAACAAAAATAAATTAAAGAGTAAACTGTGTGGAATGTAAATTACATCTCAATAAGGACATTATTTTTAAAATTAGAAAATAACAACAAATATTTTGTACTTAGTCTAAAAATGTGTTTCCTTTCAAGGTTCCTTAAACACGTTTCTTTTTAAAGACACATAACTAACCATTTACATATTTGCTCTAACAACTTCTACTCTACTGAGCTTAAACGATCTTCACATTTCATTGAACCATGACCTGAGATGTGTTTTTAAAGCTGAAAAGGAAAGACAGTCAGAGTAGCAGGGGACTTTGTGCCTAATTTGCATAAAGACACACACGAATTTGATTCTCTGGTCATTTTACACCTTGTTAATATTAACACATTTAAAGAAATGGTGGTTGGTGTTGAATGTGTTCTCGTCTAAATGAGGTTAATATCTATCACTTGCTGGGTACTTAACTGTCACATAGTGTGCTAGATGTTAAGAGATATTAACTTAAAAAAAAACTTCACTAGATGTAAAATCAAGTGACTGGAAAAAAAAAAACAAAATGAAAAATTTTTCATCAAACTATGGAAGCCAGATGTGGACAAATCTAAATACTGACTTAGGATTCCATAGTCAAGAGAAATATCTTTCAAAATAGACTTTTAATTCCAGATTAGCAGACTGTATTATAAAAAATCTATCACACTGGCCAGAGGAAATCCAACATACAAAGTTGGACCTATACAAAGGAATGAAAAGCAACTGAAAAGGTAGATAAGTAAATGTGATTCCACATTTTAAAATCCTGTGTCTATATATAATACATGTGTCATATGTGTCTAAAAATAAATCTATTAACAAGAACATGCAAGGAGGAAGGAAATGTAAGTATGCTAATGTAAATACCTGATAAAATGAACACTAGAACCAAGGAGAAAATCTTTTTCACAAAGTATTTTAGAAAAAGTATTTTTAACCCAATTTTATAAATTATGAAAGTTAAAATGCCAAAGACAAGACATTTGCAGAATTTATTTGTATCCAGAATATGTACAGAAGTTTAAAGCAATTCAATTCCAAAATATATAAAAAGAAATTGAAACAATTAAAAAAGAAGTGAAGGGCAAATAAGCATTTGGGAAGATGTTCAGTATTATCTTAAGAAAACTGAAAACAAAACTGAAATGGGATGGTGGGGTACTGGAGAAAAAAGAACTATTTTGCACTGTTGGTGCTAATGTAAATTAACAAAGCCATTAAGGAAAACAGTACAATGGTTCCTCAAAACTTTAGAAATAGAACTGTCACATGATTCAGTAATCTGACTTTTCCATATAAATCCCAAAGAACTGAAATCAGTGAACTAAAACTTTATACTCTCATATAGGGAGTAACATAGGTATCCATTACCAGATGATCAGATAAAGAAAATGTGGTGCATATATACAGAATGAAATACTATTTAGCCTTATAAAAAGAAAATCCAGGCTGTAGAGATGGCCTCATTGGGCAGCCCACATCCCCTCTAATGCTAACTCCAGGGGATCCAATACCTTTTGGCTTCCATGTGCACTGCACAAACCCACATAGATACACATTTAAAGGAGTAATAATGATAATAATGATGATGTGCTTTGGGGAACTGGAGATAGGGCACAGCAGTTAAGATGACTGCTACTCTTGTAAAGGACCCACACCCAGCTCCTGCTTACAACTCCACCTCCAGGCAATCTGGTACCCTCTTCTGGAATTCCACAAGCACACACTCTTGCATTTACACACACACACACACACACACACACACACACACACACACAGTCATCTACAATAATGTGGATTAACCTTCAAAGATTAAAGTGAAGTAAGTTATGCAGAGAAAACCAAATGCCCTATGACTCCACTGTTATGTAAAAATCGAAGCATCAAGTCTGAGTCTATTACTCTACCAAGCTTTTAAGAATTTCTACTATAGAATGGACAAGGCGATAGTATCTAACAGAGGTTTGGGGAAAAGGACAGATAGAGAAAGGAAAAACGTTGATCAAAAGTGTACAACATTTCAATTAAGAAAAGCAAGATTTAGTGATTACACAAAATGATGACTATACAGTAGTACAGTAGATATCCCAAAATTTCTAAGAGGAGACTTCACATAGGAGTGGTGATGCACACTAGAAAGGAATCCCAGGGGTCAGAAAGTGAGAAAGCACTGGGGAAGATGGAGGACTGGGTACACGTGTACACACACACACACACACACACACACACACACACACACACACAGACACGAGGCAATAGACTGTTAAATTATCTTGAAGCTCGCTCACACTGTGTCTCACAAAAATACACAATCACTACTTATCAATTAAAAACAAAACATAGCCAAATATAATGAATGGTACATAACTGTAATCCCAGCAACTCGGGAGGCTAAGGCAGGCAGATTGCCACAGGCTGAAGCCTAGCCTAGGCTACATAGCTAGTACTAGAACAGCTAGCGAACACAGTAATGCCGTTTCAAAATTTAAAAAAAAAGAAAAAGTACCCACTAGGGTGCTTGCCATCAAGCCTGACTACCTAAGTTCAATTCCCTGGACCCACAGAGTGAAAGAAGAAAAACCAACTCATCCAAATTGTTCTCTGTCCTCCACAAGAATGCAGTGGTATATGAACACACACACATACACACATGTCCACATACACACACACACACACACACACACACACACACTCTAAAAATAAATAAAAATAAATTTAACAACAAAAAAGAATATTCATGTATCTAGATTTAGGCAAGGGCTGTCTGTACCACTGAGTCACATGCCTACCCCTGAGGTAATCAGATTTAAGAATACTTACAAGGGCTGAAAGAGATGGCTCACTGGTTAAGAGCACTAGCTGTTCTTACAAAAGAATCAAGTTAGGTTTCCAGCACTCACAGAGCAGCTCATAACTATCTGTAACTTCAGTTCCAGGGGATCCAATGCCCTTTTCTGGCTCCTCAGGTAACAGGCCTTCGTGGGTACACATATACACATGCAGTCACGGCACATATACACACACCAAAAAAAAAAATCTGCAAAGAACACTTCAATTTCATATACTTTTCTGTACTAAGTGAAAAAATTCTACTATGAGCTTCTGTTGTCTTTGTAAATGGGTAAAAAAATGAAGAGCAGTATCAAAAGAAAAGAGAAAATTACACTATACAGAAAAACCATCTTGAAAAACCAGAGAGAGAGAGAGAATATTACTCCAAAAGAGGTGAAATCATTTACTCCTAGACGCATTGTAAAGCGTCACTGTAACCCAGTGAAAGTGCCCTGTAACTGAAAACAGAGTGTGGGGAAGAAACTAACCCAATTACAACTTTCAGTTCCTTTCAATACCCTTTTCATATAAATTCCCTGCTTCACTAACATTTTACCCTGTAATACACATCTACAGTATTGAGTCTCCCACAACTTCAAGGTTTTAATTCTATCTCTGTAAAGAATAATATTTCTGATTCTAGCTTGGTACTTTTGCTTCCAACATCTACTTCAAGCTTATAAATTTCCATGTGAGATAAAGGCAACCCAAAACAAAAATAACAGGAACTACCACCACCAAAACAGAAAAGAAAGTGATATCCACAAGGGGGTGGGGGGTGGGGGGTGGGGGGTGGGGGGATGGGGACCAAATAGGGAAAGAGGTTGGGAATACCTTATATAAAAAAAAAATTAAGCAACATTCACTTTCAACTGATTTTT
>CABHPR010087303.1:0-13046 GCA_902168415.1 Peromyscus melanophrys
CACACACACACACACACACACACACACACACACACACACACACACACATACCCCTTCCTATCAGGTGTCCCATCTGCGCTCATCTCCTGCTGCAGTCAGAGGGTTCTTCTAAGGATGCCAATTAGAGAACATCACTCCCTTCCCCAAAGCTTAACTTCGAGCTGACTTCTGTCTTAAACCCAAACTTCCATTTTCTCTGAAGCCTCAATTGACTCCTTTCCTCTTAAGTCAGTAAGAGAGCAGCTTTTCCCACCTCAGAGCCTCCACACCTTATTTTGTCTCCTGCTGTTCTCACGGCTCCCCAAGGTAACTCTCCATATCAATTATCAGTGTAAAAAAATCACCTCTTCCAATGAAGACCATATAGTGCCCTCCTGTTCTAAACTACTCACCATACTCCCTCTGCTCCCTTGTGGCACTCATCATTTCATGACCACTTGCTTGCCTCTGCTTTCCCACCACACTGTAGACTCATTGCCGTGGCACAGTGCCAGCAACAAAGAACAGTGGCAAGTAGAGTTTGGTGTGGGCTTTGTTTGTGCTGTGCAAGTTACTTAATCAGCCCTATTTTATTGTTTACTTAGGTATATTTGTGTGTATATGGCACATGTGAGCAATGCCCATGGAAGCCAGAAGAGGGTGTCAGATTCCCTGGAGCTGGAGGTACAGGCAGCTGTGAGCCATCTCATGTGGGTGCTGGGAACCTAACTGGTGCCCTCTAGAAAAGCAGTGAGCACTTTTAACCACCGAGTCTTCTCCAGCACCAAAGACATCGTTTTTTCTTGTTTGTTTGTTTTTGTGGGTTTTTTCCCTCCCCCTCCCCCTACCCCCGTCCCCTCCCTCCCACCCAGCCCTGAGTTTCTCTGTGTAATAGCCCTGGTTGTCCTTGAATTCACTTTGTAGACCTGGCTGGCCTTGAACTCATACAGATCTGCCTGCGTTTACCTCCTGAGTGCTGGGATTAAAGGTGTGCTCTACCACTGCCCGGCTAAGACACGTTCTTAACTTGTGGAATTCAGTCTTTATAATGACTTGTTATGACATAAAGACACAATATTTTTACATTCATGTGTGGATCTACAGGAATCTGTGGGTCCCTATTTGAGACATCGATGACCTTTTTAAGATCTAAAGTTTCATCATTCTGAGAAAAGATAGGGATTTATCTTCCAGATTTCTTCCCAGTGAATCAGCCCCACACATGGGCTTGTGAAGCTAGGTCTTAGAAAGAACACAAGCTATTCCACAGCACTGAGGAATCCATCTGAAGAGCAATAGACTCTTAGGTAATGCTGTTAGGCAACAGCATGAAAAGCACTCAGTTTTTTCTTTGTGTGTGGCCAATGGAGGCTGATGAGAGCATCTACCTGTGTTCAGATGGGATGAGAGTTTTTACCATCTGGAGAAGGATGTGACAAAATGAATTAAATCCAAAAAGAGAACAAGGACAGCAAGGGGCAAACAAAGCAATTAAAAATTGGGCAAAGGACTTGAACAGTTTTTTCCCAAAGAAGATGTATAAACAACCAATGATACACGAGAAGAATCTCAAGAGTCATTAGTCATCAACAAAAAGCAAATCAAAACCATGGTGAGATGATACTTCACACTTGACAAGATGGCTGCTATACTGTTCCAAAGGACAGAGAAACTTTGAACTCAAACAAATTGCTGGTTGGAATGTAGACTGCTGACATGGTATTGGAAATCAGCATGGCAGTTCTTTAAAGCATAAAACACAAGCCAGGCATGCTTTTAAGCTCCACAGTTGAGAGACTGAGGCAGGAGGATAATAAGATCAAGGCAATCCTGTACAAATTAAGACTCTGTCTCAAAACAAAAACAACAAAACCTATGGAATTATCCGATGCCACTGTTTAGATATGTCTTATTCCTCCCCAAAGGTTTATGTGTTGGAAGTCTGTCTCCAGTGTGATGATAATGTGGCGATATTAAGTGGTGGTGGGGTTGTTAAGAGGTGGAATCTGTCAGGCAATACTCTCAGAAGTGACTGTGGTACCTCTCTTGGGATCCTGACTAGTCCTCCCTACAGAGTTGCTACTGAAGAGCAAGATTTGCCCTGCCCAGGCTTCTTTGCAGTCTCCCCCATTTCTGGTACTGTGATAGCACACTCTCTAAGGTCCTCACCAGAGCCCAGTCAAGGCCAGAACTATTTCCTGCAGCCTTAATATTGAGAGCTAAGCAAGTCTCTTTTCATTTCAGAGTATCCAGCCTTGTCTATTTTGTTAGATCAATGGAAAATGGATAAACTCACCATGCGATTCTGTGGTTCTACACCTAAATATATTATACCTCAAAGAACTGAAAGCAGAAACTCCAACACACAGTTGAACATCAATAGTCATTGCAGCATAATTTGCAAAGGGAAAGGTTAAAAAAGCATAAGTGTTCATGTAACAGATGAATGAATAAAATGTGATGCACACATAAAATGGAGTATTATTCAGTCACAAAAGGGAGTAGTATTCTGATACATGCTATTATGACACATGAGTGAATCTTAAAGACATTGTGTTAAGTAAAACAAACCATGAGTAAAACCACAAATACATTATGATTTCCATTGATATGGAACAATTGGGATAGGCAAATTCAAAAAGAAAGAAAGCAGAAGAGAGGAAACCCCAAAGCTAGGGATGAGCAATGGGGCAGGGGTTACTGTTCAGAGGGTACAGAGCTTGAGTTTCCATGACAAAAAAGTTTAGAAATAGATATAAGGGACAGTTGTACAACACTACAAATATCGTTAATGCCCCTGAGTTTGGTTAAAATAGTAATTTTTTTGTTTAATATATTTTTCTACAATAAAAAGGAGAGATGAACAGCTTGCTGTTTACTGTTTAAACTCGAAGTGAATCCTGATCTAAGAGAATCATAAAGTACTTAGGAACCAGCAGCTCGTTGCTGTGGGGGAAGGATACCCTTCTCAACAGTGCTACAAAATCATTCCCATCAGGCACCATCCTAACACTCGGTGGTCTTAGTTGCTTGATTCTCCCCTCTCCCGGCCCTGCTCCCTCCATTCTACCTCTGAGGCTACTTGGGACTAAACCCAGTGGAAAGGGGTGTAAGTGACTACTCACAGCAAATCTGTTCTTCAGACTTCTTTTTGCTGGAGTTCTTACCACGTGCCTGGGGGCCATGTGCTAAAATTATCTAAATATAAACAAAATGCTGGTTTCCTGAGTAAGGTCTCATCTGCCAAGATTCCACTTAGATTGCTGATTTATAGGTGTTCAGACTCCCACACAGAGGTTCACCATGGCTCTAGTATTTGGGAGGCAAATGAACCACTGAATCCCCAGGCCAGGAAGGAAGAGACAGCCTGGGTTAAAACAGTGAGTTTCTGTCTCTTCTGCTAGTATGTTTTTTTCACTCTACCCCTCAAACTGCAAGATCATTTCTTCCAAGGTTATTCCTATGTATATCACAGCAAATTGGTCACTCTTCTAAAATAATATGATAGTCCATATTGAAAAATAAGCTACTATCTAAAACTGAACATATCTTTACCAATTACCAAGTACTTTAGCAGGCTGGCCACGTTTACCAGCCTTCTCAGCAGCTCCCAATGAGCCTTCAGTGTGTAGCTGCCTGGCTGTCCTGCTTGGAGTTTTAATTTCTACCCAAGAACCAAAGAGCCATTTATGAAAATCTGCATCTTTCTTTATATAAACAAATACTCTAAATTTCTACCTGGGGGAAAGGGAGTTTCAGAGATAAACTGCCAAGCTTGAAACTCCAAAATGAAAAAGAGACAAAGATATCTTCAAATCACCAGATGGCTGGAACTGGCCTGCTAAGTGTGAAGTGTATGACTCTACTCATTCCTAATCAGAAAGATGGAAAGAATCATGGACCGCCAAGATAATAAAATACGTGATAATGTTCTGGGACATCAAAAGTATACAAAATGGGTTTGGACAAATATTCTTGCAGTCAGTTTTTCTCACTTCCAACACTAACCAGAGGGCTCTGCTGACTTGGTTGCGGCTGGAACTTTCTCACTGTACAGAGTATTGTGGCTTCAGGCTGGCTTGGTGCTGGAGTGGTCTGGACAGGGTTATTTGGTGTCACTTGGGCTGCTCTAAGTTTAGATGCATTTCTCTAGCTCTCAGTTCATCTTGGCAAAACATTTCCAATACAAGTGCAATAAACTATATCGTCCGACTTTCAGGTTTTTACAGCTCAGCCCACCACATTTGGGGGTTGGGTAAGGTTGCAAGAACCCACAGGAAGTAAGAGGTATTACAGTGATATCTGGCAATGTTAGCTAGCTGGAGGGCAACTGAAATCATGGGTTTAATGGGAAGAATTACTAAATTTGGGGTGACTTTGAGTGTGTGTGTGTGTGTGTGTGTGTGTGTGTGTGTGTGTGTGTGTTTCTTAAACCAGTATCATTAGATTTGCTCACATAAAGATTTCTGTTTTCTTAGATAATCTTCTCATGACAATATAAACATAGCTCCTTCTTATAGTAAAAACATTCTTGGCAAATTTTAAATTAAGCAAAGGTGAAAAGAATTAAGAAGCAAATTAACTTTTAAGTTACTACACCGGGCATTTTTGAAAATCTTATTTCCATTAAATTCAGTCAATTCCTGAGTTTGGTTCCCTTTTAACAAAAAGTTAACATAGCAGCTGACTTAGTTAGAATTTCTGTCTCTGAGAAGAAACACCATGACCACAGCAACTCTTATAAAGGAAAAACATTTAATTGAGGTGGCTAACATTTTCGGAAGTTTAGTCCATTATCATCATGGTGTGACATGGTGGCGTGCAGGCAGACATGGTGCTGGAGAAGTAGCTGGGTGTCCTACATCTTGATTTGCAGGCAACAGGAAGTGGTCTGTGACACTGGGCTTGGCTCAAGCATATATGAAACCTCAAAGCCCACCTTCACAGTGACACACTTCCTCCAGGAAAGCCATACCTACTCCAACAAGGCCATGCCTCCTACTAGTGCCAACTCCCTTTGGGGGCCATTTTCTTTCAAACTACCACAGCAGCCAAATGAAAAACTCAATTAAAATAATGCAAAACCAGTTAGTCATGA
Organism: Peromyscus melanophrys; assembly: GCA_902168415.1. Lineage (NCBI taxonomy): Eukaryota > Metazoa > Chordata > Mammalia > Rodentia > Cricetidae > Peromyscus > Peromyscus melanophrys. Next base: position 5,078 of record CABHPR010087303.1, read on the forward strand.
AAAGCAACTATTTAAACATGATAAACAAGTCCCTAAATTTTCATGAAAGGGACTGAGAGAGCAAGAGGAAAAAAAATAACATAAAGCCTCTTTGCTGGCAGCATTTGTAATTTAACTTTCATTCATCTAATAAATATTTGCTGATTAGCTATTAAGTGTCATATACTATACTGTATGCTAAGTATAATGAAGACGATGTTGATTTTTGCTTCCAAAAACATTTTATAGTTAGAAAAATACATAGACATTTACCAATTAATTGTTTTCTCCTTTGTTTTTAGTTTTCTTTGAGATAAGGTTTCACTGTATAACTCTGGCTAGTCTGGAATTCCCTGAGTAGCTCAGGCCTTGAACTCCTAAGTGTTGAGATTATAGGTATGTGTGCCTTATCTAGCTTCCGAGTTGATTCTTAGGGGCTCATTTTCAATGATTTCTTCAATTGGTACTGAAATATGCGAACTGACATATCTACTTCTGATGTCTAAGATGAAGTTCAGTCATGCATCTTCATTTTACTCTGGGCCTTTCATCAAGTCCAGAATCAGCTCATCTTTCTCAAACACAACTCCATTCCTGTTTCTTTTCATACCTCTACTTCTGTACATCAGCCAAAAGTTATAGGGCATGATGCTGCACACCTTTAATCCCAGCACTCAGGAGGCAGAGGCAGGAGGATCTCTGTGAGTTCAAAACCAGCCTGGTCTACATACTAAGTTCTAGGTTACCCAGAGTAACACAGTGAAAACCTTGTCTTTAAAAAAAAAAAAAAGTCATTTCAGCCTTTTCTGATCCTCTTTGATGTGTATTCACTCATCACACTGTGTCACTGATAGGGAGATCTCTTTCACAGGTCCCTTCCAAGCACAGCTGTGATCCTGTCACTCCCCTACCCCAAGTCTTGATGCTCCCCACTGAACCCTGGATCAAGTTCAAATGCTTCACTCTGGGTCTACTGATACCTTAGAACTCTTACCTTATCATTAGAATTTGTGACTTCTTCCTTGCTGTGTATCCATGTCCTTCCTGGAGGGTTCAGGTTTAACAAGCCCAGGAGGCAGGTGCTGAGCATCTTGGTTCTGCATGTATTCTTTCTCCTATGGATTGTCACCACACTGCTCCCTGGTCACACACCAAGCTGCTCCATTGTTTAATTCTCTCCCTTTCTAGGAACTGTCTCTGAAATAAAACTGCCGTTCTGTCTTGCCCAGTACTGGGTATGTAAAAGAAGTCCAAGGGGCTTTAGAAATAATACACATAGGAACAACAACAACAACAAAAGTCTCACTAGCAATACCACCTTTGACCCTAGCCTTTAAAGCCTTACTTCAGCTGCTACAGAAAGCTGAAAGGCCATAACTGGTCTGTGAATTAACTGTTCCTTATCCTTAATTATTAAGATTAAAAGTGCTGATAAAGTACCTGTGTGTGCTTTCTGTGGATTTATTTTCAATATTTGCAACAATGAAATGTCACAAAGCATTTAAAGTTGCAGACTGTTGGGCCAGGTGTTGTGGTACACACCTTTGATCTCAGCATTCAAGAGACAGAGGAAGTCGGATTTCTGCCTAGTCTATAGAGTGAGTTCCAGGCCAGTCAGGGCTGCATAGTGAGACCCTGTCTAAAAACAAAACAAAATAAAATAACTGCAGAATAAATATAGGATAGATCTTTCTCTCTTTTTTTAAAAAAGATTTATTTATTTATTTTATGTATATGAGTGCTCTACTTGCATGTACACCTGCATGACAGAAGAGGGCATCTGATCCCATTATAGATAGTTGTGAGCCACCATGTGGTTGCTGGGAATTGAACTCAGGACCTCTGGAAGAGCAGCAAGTGCCCTTAGCCACTGAGTCATCTCTCAGCTACAATAAATATCTCTTATCCAACAAGGGTACTTTGGATTTCAGATTTTTGAGTATTTGCATTGTATGCTGAGATATCTTGGACGACAGACTCCAAACTATGCATAAAGTTCATTTATACATCACATACTCCTTAGATCCACAGTCAGAAAGAATTTTATACAGTATCTTTGGTGCACCTGTCTTTTAACAGCAACCTGTCACATGAGGTGTGGAATTCATGTTAGTGCTTAGATTTTCAGATTAGAGATGATCAATCATAGAATTAAAAAAATAATACAGTTCTGCAGCATGCTTTGGATCTCAGGTTGGTAAATTTCAAAATAAATTCTAAGGGTTGGGAAGATAGTTCAGTTGTTAAAGTGTTTGCCGTGTTAACCATGAAGACCCAAGTTTGGATCCCCAGTGCCAACATAAAAAGGCAGAGTGTGTTGGTGCACACCTGTAACCCCAGCACTGGAGAGGTAGACAGGAGGATCCCTGGGGCTCGCTGGACAGGCAGTCTATCCTATTCAGTGAGTCCCAGGCCAGTGAAAGATCCTGTCTCAAACACACTCGCCCCACAAGCCTATTGACCTGTCTAAGCTCCAGGACCACATAAAGGTAGGAGAGAACTAACTGCACAAAACTGTCCTCCAGTGTTCATGCATCGCCTCACCATGCATATATTCACAATACTAATAAATACAAACTAACAACAAGAAGAATTGAGGCCAATGGTTCCTGAACAAGGACACCCGAGTCTGACCTCTGACTTTGACATTCACCCTCTAACACACATAATTCTTAGTGAAGACTGCTAATAATACTGTGCTTATTTATTAGAAACAAAGATGTTTGAATAATTTAATTTCAATTGCATTATAATTTTATAACTTGGATATTTATTAGGAATTGTGTTAAGCACTAGATAGTCTGTGTTCTTAAGATGTGTACTACAGTACGACCAGACACATACCATCACGCCAAAGCTAGATGAGGCAACTCAGTAGATGGAAAAGGGTTTCAAAAGTAGGCAAAGAGTCAGCGACTGCCTCCACTCCCACTCTCTTATTGTAGCATATTATGCCATGTTTGGTTGATGTCTCTGGGAGGCCTGCTCTTTTCTGAGGGGAGACAGAGGGGCATGGATCTTGGGAAGAGGGAAGAGGGGGATAGGGGAAGGGGAGGGAGGGGAAACAGCAGTCGGGATGTAATATATGAGAGAAGAATAAAAAAAAGTGCACTACAGAAAAATTACCTTTTATACCAACAATAATAGGATATAATTGGTCCAGTCAAGAACTCAATGCTATTGAAAGCCTGGTGTCAGAACCATTGGAGGTAACCACACTATAGTACAGGGAGAAGTCAACCACAAAGCTTATAACACTCCCTTCAGTGGGCTGGAACACCACCTCGGAGTTTTAGAGAGGTGCAGAAGGCAGCTCTGCAGTGAAGATGAAATGAGATGATGGACGATTCATTTGGGGATACATCTGCAACCAATAGTGAAAAGTAAGGAAGGCTCTTTCACACAGTGGCATTTGGCACCTCAGAACAGAAGTGTATGAAAATATGTATTCTGACATGTTTATTCACTGCTGCTATCGCTTTTGTTCCAAAGTCTAGTAGATAAAACAGTGACTTTACAAAATAAGAATATGCCTTGGCAAGATGATCGTAAACCTACCACACATCAAGTTAGTTTAGCACATGTTCGCTGCCACTCTCCCAGGCCAGTTGCTCTTTAGCAAGATATGAGTTGGCAGGGACTGAGTGCTCTGTCAGGCTCAGGGACTCAGATTTGTAAAAGAATGGGTGCCTTCTGTTAGCACAAGACAGGTTACTCTGGTAATGTACTACAGTAGGGTACCAAGACAGGCCTCCTACATCTTCATGCTTTTCATATTTGTTTGTAACAATAATTAACATGAAGAATGAACTTAAGGGGCTTGGCGGAATCAGCGGGGAAAGAAGACCCTGTTGAGCTTGACTCTAGTCTGGCACGGTGAAGAGACATGAGAGGTGTAGAATAAGTGGGAGGCCCCCGGAGCCCCCCCGTTCCCCGCGATGTCAGAAAAGTTACCACAGGGATAACTGGCTTGTGGCGGTCAAGTGTTCATAGCGACGTCGCTTTTTGATCCTTCGATGTCGGCTCTGCCTATCATTGTGAAGCAGAATTCACCAAGCGTTGGGTTGTTCACCCACTAATAGGGAACGTGAGCTGGGTTTAGACCGTCGTGAGACAGCCCTCCTGTCCTGGAAACAAACATAACTTGCAAAGAACAGGCTGGCCTCACTCACTCGTGCCGGATTAAAGGCTGGATCCACCATCCACCTGCCGGTCTGGATTGACTGCAACTGCCCTCCTTCCCCAAGTCACGAATCACACACATACAAAAGAAGAAATTTAGGAAGACATCTCTTCCCCTACAACCCACGCCCTCTTTAAATAAATAAATAAATAAATAAATAAATAAATAAATAAATAAATAAATAAACGAGAAAAAAAAAGAATGAACTTAATATTTTTTCTTGAGTGAAGATTATTAACGAGATACTGAAGAGTTGTAGGAATTCCTTGAACTCATGTCACATAGATAAACAGTTAAGCAAATAAGTTGCTGATTTGGGGTTAGTTTTATTTTGGTTTTTGTGCTTAGGGACTGGATCTCATGTATGCTAAGCATGGATGCTATCATTGAACAACACATAAACCTCAAGTCCCTAAGTAAATTGTGTGTGTTTCTTATTGTATGGTACTTTACTATGAGGTCTAAAGTTGAAAAACAAATGCAGATATACATAAATAATCGTAACAAACAGCTAGTTCTTGCCACTGACTGAGTCCCAGGAGGTAAGGCACCCAGATCTATCCCTATTCATCTTTAATTACTGGAAGCTCACTATCATCATGAAACAAATAGATAACAGTACGTCAAAAGACAAAGGCCACAAAACAAAAAAGAGACAAAAGGCATACACTGGGCTTTTCTTTAATTTGTAATAATTAAGAAGATAATCAGGAATAATAATGCACATTCCTCCAAATCAAAAAGAAGGAAATTTCTAAGACATTTTTCTAATAACATCTTCAGAAAATAAAATTAGTGTGTTCTAGGAAACAGTCCTTGTTGTAAACACAATCTATATGTACTTGGTATAATGTGTTGCCTTCCATGAAAATTCCACCCTTTTCAGGAATGACTTGGACTTGGTAGTAAGAAGGGTTAGACTGGGGGTGTGTAGGAGATTATGGATGTGAGCAGTATAGAGTGAATTGACTCACTTCTCTCTGTTTTTATTTTTTGGGGGGAAAATGTGAAAATCATGATTATGGTAATACTCAATCCTATAACAGTTTCTAAGCTCTTTTTCAATCTGTCCTTACTTGATTCTTGAAATAAATACCCTCCTTCTTAACAGATAAAGAAACTGAGGTCTGAAGTCTTTAGAACTAACCAGTTTCCTGAAGAGACCACAGGCATTATATAGTAGGTTCTAGAAGTCAGTGAATAAAAAGTTGAGTATGAGGCCTATCTACAGTAGCAGGAAAGGCTGTTCTCACTGCATATAATTATACTACTTCCCAATAACAATCCTTATAGTTCCAGTGAAAGTAACAAAAACAGATTTTGTGGTTTATTAGTCATGCTAAACTTCTCTGGATATTTATTGTAAAAAGCTAACAAAACTAGACCTTGTCAATTGCATTTAAACTTCAGTGGTCACTTCTGGATACAGAAGTGCTTGGGTTTTACAACACTCTCTGGAGGAAATTCAATAACACATTGTTAATACTCAATTCCTACAAAATGATTTCAAAGCTCCATGGGAATTTTAGATTTGCACAAGTTATTAGGATGTGACCTTTCCCTTAGATTTCTTATTTTAGGATCAAGTTAACATGGTATTTCCCCAGTGGGAGCTGCTGTACTTCCTTCGCAGATAAGCAAAAGCAATCACAAATTATAGTGAGTAAACTCAGGGAAATACATATTTATGTGATGCAGATGAAAATGAAATCTTAAAAGGAGACCACGCTACATGTTCTTGGATTTGAAAGGAAAAGCCATGTGGCTTGCTAACAAAAGAAAACAAAACCCATGCCATTATGGTATTTCCCTGAAATTTATTCCTGATTGTTTTGTGTCCCGGCTAAGTCTTGTGACTTTTAAAGATTATTAAAGATGTTTACGTCACTTAATTTCCTATGCTCTGCCTACTGGGAGTATAAAAGGTTAAAAACATCAAATAATTTAAATGATTTGAGAGGAGTTCATAAGCTTAAAGGAAAAAAAAACTAAAATAAAATGAAAGAGATCACAGTTGCTTTCCCTTTGCCCCACTGAGTAACAGTAGCTTTTACAACTGTGTGTGATTTATATGCATTATTTGCAACATACAAATGATTGGCAGGAACCAAAGGAGAGGTACTCACAGGCATGCACATTTATACACATTTCATCCATAATCTAATATTTTCCTATTCATTTTAGCTGTAAATGTTTCTATCTTAAATTTTCCTCTTATGCTTTCTTTACCCTAAATTTATTCTTCCAAATATTTAAATTGCAAATTTAAAATAATTGATTTTTTTCAAGATACTGAGACCATTATCCCCTTAAATAGTTAATAACATTTTTTTAAAGATTTATTTATTTTTATGTGTATGAGTGTATGTATGTATGTGCACTGTAAGTATGCTTGGTGCCCAAAGAGGCCAGAAAGGGCACTGGATCCCCTGGAACTAGAGTTACAGACTACGTTAGGCACCATGTGGGTACTTGGAATTGAACTCTTAATCACTGAGCCATCTCTCCAGCCTCCTATAATAATTTTTCAATTGAGGAAAAAATATTTTTGAGACATGATCCCCTTATATAGCTCAAGCTGGCCTTGAATTTGAGATCTCACTGTCTCAGCCTCCTGAGTGCTAGGATTACAGGCCTGTATTATGCTTCGATAAATCTATATAATTTCAAAGTTGGGGTTGTGTTCTACTTTGTTAGATCTACATTTTCAGAAGTTGTTATTCCTTCTTCTTAGTCAGCAGTACATAGTCATCAACACATGTAGTAGTGTTACATTTTAATTAAATTTGCATAGCCTCAGGAAATATTCTGCAGGAAATAACCCTTGCTATAAGTCAGTTGTTGGTTTCAGTGGTTGGTGGAGTTTGTTTGTCTGACTGCTAAGGATGGGGATCCAGTGATTGTGCATACTAGGAGGCACTCTACCACTTCAGCAGTATCCCAACCCTGCCTTTTTTTTTTTTAGAAAAACAACAACAACAAAATCACTTGTGTTATTTTATTCCTCTGTACTCCTCACATCCATCCACTATTACATAATTACAAATAACACAGGTAAATGCTAATTCATTTAAACAAGCTGGTTATGGTGAGACATAGGCCTTTAATCCCAGCATTTGGGTGGTGGAGAACAAAGAAAAAAGAAGTCATTTGAACTTGTTCATTTGTTACTAGTGTATCCCAATGAAACAAAAACAATATAATTACCCAAGCATTTCTACTAACAATTCCTCTTAACTGAAGAAGACAACCTTGAAAATTAAATGATATATGTGCCAGGAAATATTTATGATATATAATAGTATAATCAGTTATTTCATCCAAAAATCAAATCAAAACAAACAAACAAACAAACAAACAAACAAAAAACAAACAAACAGCACCTAAAACCTGGCTTAGTAAGTTAGGTAATGTCACTATGATAGAAAGTCTTGTCACTATAAGAACACATCTGAAAGTCAGGGAGAAACTAGAGGAAATGTAAATGTCCTAGCAGCAGAGCAGGATGAGCCAAGTGGGATATGCAAGTGGGAAAACATATCCGTTAACAAGAACTAGAAAAATTATGGGAGAAAGTTTTGTGTGATTGTGATATTTTTATTTTAAACATATTTTCATAGATTTAAGGAATAAAAGTGTTTAGAATGAAGGGATAAGACAGACAAAGGGACAAATGAATATGATAGAGGTACAGTGTATATATGTATAAAAACCTTGTGATGGAATTCATTCTGAAGAGAGAGGCAGAGAATGAGGTAGAGATAGATAGATAGATAGATAGATAGATAGATAGATAGATAGATAGAT
>CABHPR010087304.1:1995-21743 GCA_902168415.1 Peromyscus melanophrys
TTTCTTTCTTTCTTTCTTTCTTTCTTTCTTTCTTTCTTTCTTTCTTTTCTTTCTTTGTCTTATTCTTTTTTTTCTTTCTTTTGCCTAATCTCTCACACACCAAAAATCTGATCTTAGTTTAAACAGTTAAAAAACTATTGACAGCTAGGAAAAGTAAATCATGAATACATGTTTGATGATACTGAATTTTTCTCAGCAGTGATCATACCACAGTAACAACATTCTGGGGACTACCATGCTGTGCAGATATTCACATGCATCTATTTGTGTGTAAGTTTCTTTGGAATCTGGGATTTGCTTCAAGTTAACACAAGGAGTTTAGTGGCAGAATTAGACAGTATATAGGTGAAAGCTGGCCATGGTTTGATTTCTGTTGAATCTAGGTGATTGGCCCATGGACCTCTTTATTCTAGATTCTATATTATTTTTATGCTTGAAAATTTTAATAACACATTTTTTTAAAAAAAGAAACACTAGAAGGCTAGGCTATGACATGGGGGCAATGCTTCCATCATGAAATTAAATGAAAAGATAGGTATGCCATTTTTGCAAAATAAGTACACATTCTGCAAGAAAAACAAATAGTTATGTAAGACCATGAGGGCTAAGGCTGATGGTGAAGAATGATCCTGTGTGTTACAGATTAGTTTCTGTTTTTCTGTGTATTTTAAACTTCTGGTGTGGCCACACACCACTTCTATGATCGGACAAAAGTGCAAATATTACTGGCTGAAAGACTCTAAACCGATGAGTGCTCCTCCACTTCCAGGTTCATAAGCTTTGGTGTTAATAGCATCTCTTGTTTTCAAGCCATTCCCAAGTACTGCTGTCCTGTAGCGGTTTGACAGCCCTTGCACTGTTCAAGTGTGTGTCACTTTCTCCTGTTGTATCCTTGTGACCCTAGTCTTTCCTTCAGTGTTGGTGCCCAGTCATGAAAGTCAGGGCCCAGATTAAATATGAGGAAGAATCCAACTTTGCTTTTAAAAAAATTATTTTTTTCTTTATTAAGAAATTTTTTATTCATTTTATATACTAACCACAGATCCCCCTCTCATCCCTCCTTCTGCTCCCCTCCAGCCTTCCCCCCAACCCACTCCCCATCCCCTCCTCTGAAATGGTAAGGCCTCCCATGAGGAGTTGGCAAAACCTGGTACATTCACTTGAGGCAGGACCAATCCCCCCACCACCACGCCCCACATCAAGGCTGTTCAAGGCTTCCCCCCATAGGTACTGGGCTCCAAAAAGTCAGCTCATACATCAAGGATGGATCCTGCTCCCACTGCCAGGGGCTTCTTAAACAGATCAATCTATACAACTGTCTCCTTTATGTAGGGGGCCTACTCCAGTCCCACAGAGGCTCCACAGATCCAACTTTACCTTTTGTCTGTTCTCTATTTCCTGAACTCATTGTGCCCTTTCTGTCTCTGTTTTTCTTCCTTGTGGCTTATACCATAGCACATCATAGCTTATATTCAGTTACTCACATCCATAGGAACACAAGGCATCTACAGAGCTCTCACCAACTCAGACACTTTGCTCATGATTTGATGTGTAGCAACATGTTTTAGTTCTCTCAGAAGTCTTAGGATTTAAGAATTGTGTCTGTTCCTTACAGAAACACTTTGGCTTTGTGATTTATGCTCATACCAAACGGGGATGCAACTCAGGAGATGCCCAGTTGGTCCATCCACACTTGGAGCACAAGGTAGAGTTGGTTCAAATTCATGTTTATCTGAGACCAGAATTCATCATTTCCCACTATGCCTTGTGACCTTCTTTTAAAAAGAAATGGAGATGAGATCTTTCAATTACTCGTAAGTGGAGCTCTAAGAACCTATAAGATTTAACTGCTGTGTTTAATTATTTCATCTCACACGTATTTCACACTAGCCCTCTAAACTAGACCTTTTGTTCTTGGCTTCATTAGCACAGAAGTAGACTCCAGAGTACATGCTGAGGGCCTGAGGAACTGGCTCAGTTGATGGAGTGCTTGTGCTTGTCTACTCTTCCCAAAGTATTTGAGTCCTAGAATCACATGACCCAGGAGTGGGTAGTGTAAATACCATAATCCCAGTGTTCTAGAGGTGAAGGCAGGAGATCAGAAGTTCAAGATCAAAACACAGTGGGTTTGAAGGTGGCTTGAGATACATGCGTCCCTGTCTCAATAACAACAACAACAGAGCATGGTGATAAAGTGAGGGCTAAACCAAGTCTGAATAGGAAGGACACAGAGAGCAAGCCGTCTCAAGGCACCTGTGCAGAAGGGACAAGAGCTGCAAGCCCAGGGAATATCAGTAGAGAGAATAGAAAAAGATGGAAACGAGAACTAACTACTAGCAAGAAAGGACACTCCCAAGCCCTGGGGACAGACCTGCTTCACGGATTCTAATGCAGGCAGAGGAAATCACTAGGACCTTTCCAAGGCATTGCCTGTAAGTCAACTTTAACATCCCCGGTGATGTCATGTCTGGCACAAACTCTTTGTGAAAACATGTTCTTCCAAATTGTAAAAAACAAAACAAAACAAAATGAAACAAAACAAAACAAAAGAAAAAACCCAGAAAGTCCTTAAAATGTAAACCCCACCTCTTAGAAGTTGAAACTGAACAGTGTGTCTCACAGATGGTCCTTTGCCAACAAGTACATTCTCTCTTGGGTACTTCCTCCTTCACCCTTTGGGACAGCCCAGTGCTATGCCCAGTGTCAGCCCTACTGCAGCCTGCTTTCTGGGACCCACAGAGCTGCTGGACAGAAGTTTTTCTTTTTAGCACATGTGTATCCACAGACCAGTTTGACGCTGGTGGGGCTTGAGGTCAATCCATCAAGAAAGAATGTAATAAATGCTGGGAATGTTGCCAAGGAGCTAACTTTCATAGGGACAATATTTGCACATGCCAGAGTATCCGAAGAAAAGAACTTAATCATCTAAGATGTTGAGAGAAGGTAGAGCAGGTGATGCTCGGGTCTGCATGAATCAGCTTGCACTGTTGTATGAAACAGACAAACCTCGTAGCTCTCCCTTCTGCGGCCTTTTCCTCTGTGGAGCCTCATTGTTTGTAGAGTGGAATTGTCAGTGTTAACCTTCTTCAGGCAATGCAGGGTCTGTTTTCTTTTTGTATTGTTCCTGGAAGAGCATTGCTTTGCTCGGCTTCGTGACTGTGTATTTCTGGTCCACTAAATAGCCGCCAGCCTTGCAGGAGGCTAGCTCCTTAAGCAACATTGAAACAAAGCAGAAGAACACAGACCTAAGAATCCTTCAAACATACGGAAGGTGAAGGGCTTCCCTAAGAGGATCTTGGGAAACACACCAAGGGACTGGTTGTATTTCTTATAACTTGCTAACGTGTGGAAAATTAATTTAATCATCCTGGTTCAATTGCCTTTCTGCTTTACCCTCTTCACTGACTTCCAAGTCACAGGGCATCCTTGGTTGTCATAAAGGAGCAACGTCTGGGCTGCGCAGATGGCCTTTTCCTCACTCCTGCCTCCCTAGAACTCTGCCAATTCTCGAGCCCAACCTGCGCAGAGAATCGACTGGGAATGGCATTCACTGGTTCAGTGAGAGAGTGTTTGTCTAGCACGCACAAGGGCTGATTTTGATCTGCATCACTGCTAAAATAATAAATAAATATATAAACAAACAAACAAACAAACAAACAAATAAATAAATAGCTAGAATGTGCAGAGATCAGCAGCGTCTGCCCCCAATACCAAGCAGAGAACACCAATGCTTTCTCCCAGTGAGAGACTGCCTTTACTCTGTGTGGGAAGGTGGAGCCCTTTAGCTCAGGTTTACCCATTTTCATACTCCACATCAAGGAACAAGGTCTTATTGGGGAATGGTGTTGACTGAAGGGCCAGTTTATGTCTTGAGCAGTGGAGAACCCGGCTCTTGTCTTTCTGGGCCAGCTGGCTCCACTAGCTGATTGGTGTGGGAAGGAGGCGATGCTTTCGTTCTGTCTGAAATCACCCAGTAGAATCACATTTCTCGCTGCTTCTACATATGAAGTCAGGTGTTCAGGGCCAGTCAGTGGTGGTGGATCATAGCGGGAAGTTGTATTTTCTTTGATACTCAACTTTTTCTGCTTCTTCTCCCCACCCCGGCTTCTTTATCCTATACCAAATTCCTTGAACCTCCTCTTTCCATTTCTTTTTCCATATCTGAACTCTCAAAGAATTGTTTGAGAAATCAGCATATGGTGGAAACGGCTGATCACAGTGCAAAAACTGGGACTTCACTGATGGCTGTAATCTTTAGAATGGGTCTATTTTTTTTTAAAGCAGATTCTTAGCTTAGTGGTAGAGTGCTTGTTTTGCCTTGCATGTGCAAGGTCCTGGGTTCAATCCCTAATGCCATACTCTCACACAGATCCTGAGTGCCATACCCCCACACAGATCCTGAGTTTAATGATCTTCAATGCTCATTGTGACCCAAATTCCATAGGGCTGGCTGCCACAGGGAAACCCCACCTGAAACCTAGGTACAAATCACTGAAGAGGGAAGGGTGGCAGTGGGGGGAGGGGCAGGGGAGTAGGAGAGCTGATGAGGGGGTGGGACACAGCTTCTCAGTGTCCACCAGCTCCCCTTCGCTCATGACTTGTTACAGTTTAGATTATAGCTTCCAAAAATAGACATAAAAATCCTAACTCCTGGAACCCGTGAATGTGATTTTGTTTGGAAATAGATAGGATCTTTGCAGACATAATCACGTCAAGGTGAGGGATCATTCTCTCCGTGGTAAGCCGTTATCCAGTATGACAGGGGTCCTTCTAAGAAGAGAGACACAAAGAAGACGATGTGAAGACACACAGGAGACGGCCATGTGCTAGCAGAGCAAGAGAGTGAACGATGCTTGAGCTCCTCCAAACCCAGAACAGGCCCGGCGACTTCTGCCCTGGAGATTTCTGATGATAATGATGCTACAAGCATCTTGATCCAGGAGATGCCACACTCCTGCCGTCCTAAGCGGCCTGTTTGTGAGACTTTGTGACACTGTGCTAGCAAACGAAGGAACTGCCCCCAGTCCTGTTCTCAGGTCTCTCCCAAGTCTCAAAAGCAGAGTCACCTCTCACATTCCTGCCAGACAGCAGCCTAGCTGTGAGTCAGCATGTTGGTGCTGATCTGGTCTCCTGGGAAGCATGGCATCCATGGCTTCCTGATCTTTCAGAGAAAGATGAACAGGAAGTGCCCCATATTGAGGCCCTGACCTCAGACATTAAACCAAAGGCAGCTCAGCTTAAGGGGGATCAAGGGAGGAATCAAAAAAAGCCCTGACTTCAATTCTAAGTCCTTGAAGATATGGAAAATGGATTTTTTGATTTAGGACAGGATGCAGCCAGAGTGCTACAAACCTATAGATAGATGCCCAGTGGCCTAGGTCTTCGTTGCTTTTTGGTCAGGATTCCTCCAAGGGTATTTACAATTTGTTACTAGGTCCTATTTCCTCTATGCGGAGGAAGAAAAGACAGCAGAGTGGGATGTGGGTGGTAATATGACTCTAAAATAGAGGGGGTTGAGAAGTGGTAGCCACAGTGGTGGTAATATGACTCTAAAATAGAGGGAGTTGAGAAGTGGTAGCCACAGTGACCATTCCAGAGTGCCCATGGTCTGGCATCTCACTCCACTCTGATGATACTCTTTTTCATCGAGTATATTGCTATATGGTGCCCTGCAAATGATAGTGGTTATGAACACTATCTTTTATTGACTGCTGTACATACATCCTCACAGTAACTTGCAAAGGCACCCGGTCTTCATTTTATAGATTAGGCTTAGAGAGAGAACAAAATGTGCTCAAGCTTAGGAAGCCATGGGTGGCTGAACCAGCAAGCAAGTCCAGACATGACTATCATCCCATTAGACCTCTCCACTCACCCATAAAGACAAATGTATTTTTAGCTAGCCTTGAGCAACCAAGTTCTCTAGTAACCCACATTGCCCTTGAGTTAGGATAGCCACCTTGAGGCCAGGCCTGTTCTTTACAATTCTCATGGTCATTCTCCATGGCCTCAGCAGTTCTGTTGAGAGATGCAAACATGGAAAACAATAAAGAAATTACAACTATCCTAGGTCAAGCAGAAAGAACAGACTGTTCTGGCTGTTCCATGGCTTTCTGAAGGCTGCTCTTCATTAAAGCTCAATTTGCATTTTATTGAAAGCTTTTGCTATACCTACAGTGTCCTTGCCACAAAGCATGCCCAAGCATTTCTGAAGATCCATAGAGTTCAAAATTTACGGGGTTAGAAAAGTGAGAAGCTCTCAAACCCATGAGGAGTCTGGAAGCATTTCACTGTCATGTCTAAAGGCCTCTGGTTAGGAAGAAAGCCTGGAATGCTACAGAATTTCCGAACAGCGTACGACAGTTTAGACTTTTGCATATGTATTACTGAGCTGTGAACCCGGTTAGCAACTAAGCATATGTGAGAATTGTAAATTTTAATCCCAGATAAAGGAGAGATTAAACCAAGGGGATTAGAGGAGTTTTTTTTTTCAGTGCTGCAAATTGAATTCACATCTCACACTTTGCCTGTGCTCTACCAATGAACTATACTCCCTACTAGATCATTAAACTTTGTGATGATATTTTGTTTGTGCTCTAACAAATAAAGCTTGCCTGGAGATCAGAGGGCAGAGCTAAGCCACTAGTTAGCCATAGAGGCCAGGCAGTGGTGGCACACACCTTTAATCCCAGCTGGAAGGAGGAAACAGGAAGTAATATGGCTGGCCAGAGAGAGGAAGTGATAAGGCAGGGTGGAGACAGGTTCCCTTCAGGCTAAAGAGTTGGTGAGGTAAAAGGTGGCTGTGGCTTGTTCTTTTGTCTCTCTGATCTCCCCGAAAGCTTTATTTGTTAGATCACAAACAAAATGTCACCGCAAAACTTTACTGTAGATATCCATTTGTTCATTCATTCATTCACTCACTCACTCACTCACTCACTCACTCACTCACTCACTCACTCACTCAGAGACAGGTCTCATGTATCCCAGGCTAGCCTTGAACTCTCTATGTAGTGAGGGTGATCTTGAACTTCTGATTCTCCTGCCTCCACATCCTGAGTGCTGGGATTACAGGTGTCCATCACTACACACCTGGTTTATAAGGTGCTGGGAATTGAACCCAGGGCTTTGTGTGTGTTATACAAGCACACTAGCAACTGAGCTACCTCCTCAGCTGGGTTATTTCATTTTAAGAGTGAATATGTAAAAGCTCTCACTGAAGTTGCTTGTAGAGATGACACTAGCCAGTGGGTTTCTTTCTTTAAAAAAATTTTTTTTTAATTCTGTGTGTTTTTCACATCATTTGTCTTGATCCCATTCATTCCCCATCCCTTCAGCAAATCATAGATGGATGGGGTGGATGTTGGGGCAGGCCAAGTCATAATCCTGGGTCTGGGCCTGGGCAGATGTAGGGTTGGTCTGCCAGATGTGAAATGAGGTCAGCTCTCCCATGGTCACAATTTCAAGGCTGGCTCACCTACACCTGTGCTAACAGTGTTGGCTCTATTGTGCTGCCCTGGTGAGGTGCAGGGCCTGCTCTCCCCATTGTGGCAGCTGGTGGGGGTCAGGGATGGCTCTCCCACTCTCATGACCACAGGGCCCGGCTCTCCCTCCTGCCTCCAACATTGATGGGTGGGAGGGGGAAGGGCAATTCTCTCCCTACCCATGTTGCCATAAGCCAGATGGGTTATGGGGCCTCTGGGTTTCTATCTCCCCTGAAGCTGTAATCGAAGGTAATTGTGTACAATTTTAGATAGACATGAGGTAGAGCAACTTTTTTTTTTTTTTTTTTTTTTTTTTTTTTACAAAGAATAAGAGAAGATAGATATTTCTGTCTTTGTAGATCCTCAGCTCTGCCACTGTAGCATGGAGTGGGCATAGCCAACATATAAATCAGAGTGGTTTTGTGCTCCTGTAAAACTGACAACAGCTCTGACAAGATGGCTTGGCCTGTGAAGGTACCTGCCTCCAAGCCTGACAACATGTGTTTGATCCCTAGGATTATGGGATGAAAGGAAAGAACTGACTATTGCAAGTTGTTCTCTTTCTCTCTCTCTCTCTCTCTCTCTCTCTCTCTCTCTCTCTCTCTCTCTCACACACACACACACACACACACACACACACACACACACACACACACACACCCCACCCCAAACGCAAAACCAAAGCAACAACAAAGCCAACCAACATCCTATGTCAGTGGGTTGAATTCACTCCATGGCTATGGTTTGCTGACCACGGACACAGAACATAATATTGGTCAGTTTTCCACTACTGAAGCAAAGCACCAGAGGCTGAATGATGTATAAAGAAAAAGAGATTGCTTAGTTTGGGAGATTCAAAGATGTGACACTGGCCTTGACTTTACTCTGATGAGGACCTTACCATGAATGATTTCCTAGTGACAGGAGCACACCGAAGTGTGAAAGATCACTCGTTGAGACACGAAGACAGACTGATGAAGATCCAGTGTCACTCCACATAATGATCTTCTCTCAAGAGCTAACTGGGGTCTCACAAAAACTACGCAATTCCTTGAGGACAGTGTCCTTAATGACATCCTGCATAGCCTTATCTCTTAAAGATCCCACCATTGCTTAGCACCAGTACACTGATGACCAAATCCGGGGAGACACACTCAAATCACAATCAGCCATAGCAAGCATCCAGGGCAAAATGTTACCTAAGTAGGAATAATTTGTTGAGATTCTGTTTCATTAAGGTTTTTGAAAATCTAAATGGGCAGATACTTCCTTGGCTTGTTTTACATTCATTAATTCCTCCATTTTGACTATTGGTTCACCTTTGAATTAGAAAGCTCTGAATGCCATAAATACCTCACAGTCTTTATAGGCACACTGGCGTATCTCGTCCTTAACGTTACAGAGCCACTGAGCACCAACATCTCTTTTCTTCTGAACAGCTTCAAGCCCCGGGGATATATTTCTCTCCAGGTCTTGTCCTACATCAAGAGTCCATTTGAATGCTATGAGGAGCCAAGGGTACAGAGAGTGGGAGGATCTGAATCTTGAAATATTGATAGGAGAAAAATGAAAATTAATTGACCATTCATTTTTTTTCCCAGATAGCAAAAATGCAATAGACTTTTGCAACAAAGACTTCTTCCCAGCAGGACTGAATGTCTACTCTCCTGCTTCTCTCTGTGTTCCATCTAATTTATTACCAAGAAGGCCTCATGAATAACATGGCAGTCACAGTATTTGCACATGGTAGTCAAGAAGCACTTTGCAATGTTGAACAGTTCTCTAGTGATACTTAAATGTGTACATATGTAAAACTGTACATATGTAGATCTAGACACAACATGCAAAAATTATGATACTGGCTCTTTACATTGGCAATTAGATACCCATCAGACATTAAATTGTGGATATCTGGGGCTAGAGAGAAAGCTCAGATGGTGAATCACTTATCTTGCAAGGATATAATCTGAGTTCAAGGACAGTACTCACATGACAGTGCTGGGCATGGTGGTGTGTGCTTGGGATCTTAGAGCTGGGGAAACTGAGACAGGAAGCTTCCTAGGGCTCAGTCCAGCTTAACTGGTCAGTTTCAGGCCAACGACAGAGCCTGTGTCAAAGGAGTAGACAATAGGTCTGAGTATGATACTGGAGATTGTCCTCTGGCCTCCACATCCATGCACACACTATGAAAATGCACACATGTACCGAGCCACCCATGTGTTCACCAACAAACATGCGTACACACATGCCTAAAGTTAAAAAAGAAAAAGATGTGTGCAACTTACTATAAATATGTTTAATAAAGGGAGTTATGTTTTTCTGAAATGACATGTTTACTTGAAAAGTATTGTTTATTAGATAATGCATAGCTTCTTAATTTTAATACAGGTTTTCCAACATGTTTCAGAAAGGAAAAATGTATTTTTTTGGAATCGCGAAAAAAAAAATCATCACTCTTTTACATGAACACTTTTATAAATATATGAAGATATCTAACTCATTAGCCAATTATCATTAATATGTGTAAACAGGATTATAACAACATAATTTATGTTTTTGTATATTAAAGTTTATTTAGTCGTATGAAGAAAGTAAATAACTTGTGACTTACATGTCTTTGTTTTATTATTCATTCATTGTGGCTATCCAGTCATAAATAAGATAATCAAAAGCAGGCGTAGTTTGAAAGGGTTTACTGTACAGATGTGTGGGAAAGGTTCACACTCAGCTGTTATTGTGTGGTGGCAGATCTCCATTTTGTCCCATCACGGAAGGACCTGCCTCAAATCATTATCTTTGGTGTCAACAGGATGTTTTAATTCATGAATAGATGATTCAAAACTGCTTTTAGTTTAAATCCCTCTTGTTAAAAATTATTTTAAGCATAACTCCACTTGAAAAGCCCTTTTCCTGCAATTTCTAACTCCCCAAATCCCTGGGAAAAAAAAAGTTCCATTAAAAAATCATTTTGTGCCAAGCTCTTTTGGTGACAAAAAATGAACTGATTTGACACAGGTTATTTATAGCTCTTCTGCATATCATTTGTATTCACATGTTCACTTATGGGTACTAACGAGCTTGACGGAGGATCTGCCCCAGACCCCGCTTCCAGGGTTATGTAAGGGACTGCTCACGCATTATATCGCCTTTTCAAAATCGGAAACAGCACGAATTTGGAACTTCTCTGGTCCAAAGTTTGCTTGCCTTAGTAAAATAGAAAAATTGATGTGTGTGGGGTGGGGGTGGGGTGGGGGTCAGGGGCAGGTTCAGCAAGTTACCTTGGAATAGAGGCACAGTGTAGACAGAAATTCTTACTATTTGTACTGCTCAGGACATTTAGCAAAAGCACACTGACAGTCATGATGACTTTTGAAAAGATAAATTCTGTCTATTTTTAAATCAATTTTGTATCTATGGCCTTCCTAGGAATGTGTTCATATTGTCTAGGTTATCTTCTTTCTTAGAATACACTTTTTCATAGCATCCTCAAAAAAAAAAGAGATAAATTCAAAATCTACTCGTTTTTATGTCATTTGACTTTTTTTTCATAAAGCTGAGTTTGCAGAATAATTATAGTGAAGTGATACCGTTAATTAGATGATTCTAGCTCACACTGATTTTCATGATATTGAATTTACTTTCTAGAATTAGGTCATAGCCTGCTTCGTGTTGTATCCTTAGCTAGTAGTCGGAGTTGTGGGAGGTGAAAGGAAACAAGGAAATCTTCTCTTGCTCTTGCTTTGGGAATACTGGGTAACAGATCCTTTTCAGAATTCCTTATGGAGTAATAGATGCCATCTGCACTCAGGGCAGGACAGGACTTCGTCCTGTCATTAGCTGGAGGCTTTGAGAAGCCATCCACAACCAGTCCGGGGCTAGCTGAAGTTTGTCATACCCACGGGGAAAGCTATACATGTAGGACAATTCCCCACAACTCTAACTGCGGATTTCAGTCTCCTGGGAAGCTCTTAATAAACACGAGTACTCATAGCTCACCCCAGGCCAACTGCTTCACTCTTCCAGGGAGTTTGACTTTATCCCTTGGGACTATTGTAACAAAATACCGTAGACTGTGTGGTTTATAAGTTTATGCTTACAATTCTAGAGGCTCTGAAGTCCTAGACCAAGTAGCTAGTAGATCTGGTAACTGGTGAGGGTCTGCTCTCTGCTTCAGTGTTGTTGTTTTCTTTGTGTCCTTACAAGGTGGGAAGGTAGTCACATAAGTGCAGTGATCCCAGTCATGCGGACAGAGCCTTATGAGCTCATCACCTCCCAGAGACCCTAACTCTTGACAACATTGCACTGGGATTAGGACTTGGTGTATGGATTTTGGAGTGACTCAAATTTCAGGCCATCACAAGGTTTGATACAGAGATCAGAACGGTGACTCCTTGCTCTCAGTTAATGGTTCTCAAAATGTGGTCTCTGGAACAGTCTGGTAAGCACCTGGGAACTTGGGGATGCTTTAGTATTCTGGGAATAAGATGGGAGAATTGAGGTCTCAGAATTTTTCTGAAATTTAGTCCTACATATGCTGTTCTTACTTAAAACTAAAACAAAAACTCCCAAAGCAAACAAAACAGGGGAGGAGGTTTTCATTTTGATGCTGTGTCTCCAGTCTCCATTTTAAAGCACTTTTTGCATTGCACACTTTCAATTGCACACTTTCAATTGCACACTTTCAATTGCACACTTTCAATTGCACACTTCCATTACTGCCAGTTCAGCAGAGACCTGGCAATATCCCAGGCTGGAACCAGGGTGATCCACTGGATTACAGAAAGAAAAATATTAGAACTGCTATTTATATGCTTCCTTACTTCATCCTATTACAATGTCTGCTCTCGGAGATGGTGCATGTGGAATTTAAAGCATGCCTGAAACCATATCAACATTAAGTATATGCATATTGCATATATTGACACCAGGAGATCCACTAATATAGATGCATAATTAAAAATCTCAGGCTTATTCTACCAAACCATAAGCTTATAGAGCAAGAAGATTACATTCTCATCTTTTTTTCTTCCCATAATTCTTTGCCTGAACATAGTAGACATCAGTTGGTGTGGAAATGAGTATTTTGGCTTACTGCTATATTTTGAGAAAATGCAACTAAAATTTCAGCCATCAGAGGAACTTAAAAGCGCCAAGGCTTTAATATCAACATTCATCCTGTTCCAGGCTGTGGGTGGCTACACACCTATCTCCAAATATGAGTTCTTTTCTGCTTTTAGCCTAAAAGCAGCAGCCATACTTGACATTGAATTTTTCTTCAATGTCATGGAAAATAATCACACTCTTTTCATTTCAGATTTTATTGCCATCCCTATGTGCCGACACCCTTTGTGGTCTCACTTTCCAAGCCAGCATTTCCCCCTGAAGCATCTCTGCAAGCCATTCTTCCCACACTGTTGCTCATCTGTGGAGAAACAGCAAGTGCTGAGAGCTACTTTCCTCCTCCAAGAGTAGTAGGAAAAGGGGCAAAGCCTACCCGCAAAGTAACAGTGCAAGCGCTGGGAAGTCAAGGAATGCCATTTTAAAAAAAGTCTTCTGTATCCAGTTCCTTGATTCGCTCTACTCCAGCACGAAGAGCAATTCTCCATGCTTACATGTTAGAGGACATGTATCTAGAAGTAGAAACAAAACCAAACCCATCTTATAAATTCACTATGATAAGGCAAATGATTTACTTAAAAAATAGGTCACAGAGTGCTCAAGGGCAACAAGAACACCAAGAACGTACATTTTGGTTTATTCTAACGTTGTCCCGTGAAAGGAACTGGGACTCCCCAGAGAGACAGCTTGTTCAAGAGGAGAGATGAAGAATATTCTATCTGAGTTTGGCTCATTCTGTGGTTCTAGAAGGTAAAGGGGTGCTAAACACACACACACACACACACACACACACACACACACACACACACACACGTTGAGGATGTGTCAGATGAACACAGAGGCTACCTAGAAAGAACTCACAACAGTGAAAGATGGAATAAGGAAGAAAATACACAATGAAGTATTGTTTTATAACCCAGACCATATAAAATAAATAATCAGTATTTACTGTTCAAAGTGATATCAAAAATTATTAAATAAATCAATGGGATGAAGAGACAAATCTGCCATACAAAAGTGTTTGAAACAATTTATTCAACTAAACTGTCTTGAGGATCCTCATCCTTTAAATGTGCCTGTGATAGTGACTTCCTTCCAGAGAGTGTGGGATGGAAACGAGAAAACAAGAGTGATTTTTGAGTAGAGAGACCTGATCAATGTTTCCATGAAATCAAGGTCAACAGCCACAGTAATAAGTCATGTTGACAGCATGTGCCCTTGACATGATCAATATGAATAGCGTTTACTATTAAACTCTTCCTCCACAAAGCCCCCAATCCTAGACTAGTCACATGACAGACATCAGCTGACCTCCAGTGAGCTATTCTATAAAATGTTGATGACTGTTCTTCAAATCAGAAGTCATCAAAAGCAGGGAGATCGTGAGAAACTCAACGCTGCCTAAGGGACTCGAAGGAAATGCAGTAACTTATTTACTGTAATAGTGTAGATGGGGCCCTGGAGGATGTGGAGCATGGAATGGCATTGTGTAAAAAGAAAGGAAATCAGAATGCAGCACAAACTTTACTTAACATATACATTAATATCAGCTTATTTGCTGTGGTAAATGGGAAACTTAGTGTATAGTATATAGGAACTCTTTGCGGTCTTTACTACTTCATTAATCCAAATTATGTCTAGAAGACCTAATAAGCTTATAAAAAGATGTTTGACATCATTAATCCTCAGGAAAATGCAAGTTAAAACTATCACAGGATACTCTAAAGTCCCGAGAAACATTAACATTATAGACTGATGGCAAGGACTTCGAGCTGGGGTTTTTAATACCCTTCCTGTGAAGTTGAAAACCAGTAGAATTTTGCTGTGAAAAATAGTTCAGTCATTTCATGAAGTCCTATGTATAGTATCCTAGGACCCAGTTATTATATTCCTATATATTTACTCAAGAGACAGCAGAACATACTTTCACATAAAGAAGAGTACATGAATGTTAATGGAAGATTTCTTTAGTAACCAGCCTTCCTAAAGACAAAAAGATAACCCGTGTCCATCAATATATACATGGGTAAGCGACTGTGGAACTGGGGCGTGCTCATGCAATAGAGTGCTACCTACCAATGAGAGGAAGCAAGCAGCCACATCGTGAATGGATCTCAGGACATGCTCAGCAAGACAGAAAGCAGCACACACTCCATCCCAGCACTTACATGAAATGTTAGCAAATCCTCACTCTTTTATGTGGGACAGAAAGCCGAGCACCAGTGCCCACTCAGGGGAGCAGCTATTAACCTCAGAGGAGCCACATTCATTTTGGACCAATGAAGTGTTTTCTCTCTGGAGTGTGATGATGATGTCACTAAATGAATTTATTAACATGATCAAATGAGACATTTATAAAGGTGCATTTTATATTAATGTAAATGTATTTGAATGAAATTGATTCTTTTTAAAGGAAGGCGTCCTTTAGGGTTCTAAGGATGATTCTCTGAGATACCTCAAGACTGACTAACTTGTTCTTCTTCTGCCTCATGGCCTTTCCCGTGCCATCCCATTGTATCCTATTCCACGTTCCCCTTTGCCTTCTGGCTGTTTGGTAAGTGTCTGCCGTGTTGTGTCGATGTCTGATCCTCAGGTTATTTCAGAAGGCAAAGGGGTTGGTGTAGTGATATATGGCAGTAGAGTTTAAAGGGATCCTACAGCATGCTGGGAGAGGAGGAGAGCAGACATCCTTCCCTGGTTTTCTATGACTCACAGGGCACAGGAGAGGATCTCTGGGAATAAAGCATCCAAGGAGGGGGCCATCAGGATGCACAGCTGCTCCTCTATGGAAAGAAGCTCTCAGTGGGGGCTGCCTTGTGGAGCTAAATACGGGCTCTGGAAATGACACACGGCCACATGGATACCAGCAGCAGAAGCCATGGGAATAAAGTGACATGGAAGAAGAGAAGGCCAGCTCCCCACTACTCTGAGAAGGAGGATCCGCCGCTCTTCCTTGCAAAGAACAAAGGTGCACAGACAGTGTTGGTTTGGGAAAGCTTGGGACTACGAACTGTGACCAATGTAATAACATTGGATTTTGACAGAACATTCACCAGAGAGATGAAAAATCTAATATCCAACACTGAATTAACAAAAGAACCATTGGACCAGGTTATGGCTTAGAAAGATGGTTGATTAAGATGCATGCCCTGAGTAGATTAGGTCCAAAGAAGTTTTGAGAATATAGTAAAATCAATTTAAAATGTTTACATTGAAGGGGCCTGGAGAGATGGCTTAGTGGTTAAGAGCACTAGCTGCTCTTCCCAGAGCACCTGAGTTCTATTCCCTACACCTGTAACAGGCATCTTATAAGTGCCAGTAGCCCCAGTTCTAGGGGATCTGATGTTCACTTCTGGCCTCTGTGGGCACGTGCATACATGTGGCATACACTGCGCGCACGCACACACACACACACACACACACACACACACACACACACACACACACTTCAAAAATTGCATTGATATATCACAACCCAACTGCTTTATTTATGCGCTTACACTTACACTTTATTTTGTAGTGTATTTTTACTGGTTGGTGTACTGTGTACATTTGTCTGTCAAGATGTATTCTTCTATAACACAATATTTAATGTCTATGCAATGTTCCAACACAGGAATGTATGCATTTTACCTAACTGGTAGCTTATTGTTGAACATTAAGTCTCTTTCCCCCTATATTATAAATACATTTGACGAAGATGCTTTCACACATCTCTTCACACCATCCTGAGTGTTCCCATAAGATAAATTCACAGTTAGGAAACCACTGGGGCAGAGGGCATTTGTGTTTTAGGGTTTTAAACACCATTTACAAGGTGTGTACCAATTTACACGTCAGCTAGAAATCAACAGTCCTTAGAGGATAATTTTCTGTTTATTTATACATCTACTAGGGCTCAGCCATGAGCTGAAAGGATGATCATTACAATCAGGATAAATTTAGAGCTAGTAAAATTAGCATTACTAACAATACGGAAGCTTAATCTTAGTCAAGCCATGGAAATGACCATGCCCACAGAGTGATGGCAGTAATAGTGGACTCAGCCTTTACAGAGAGACCCCGCAGCAGGCAGCATTCACAGTGTTTTGCAGTTACTAATAATCTGTTGACGTATGAACCCTGCCCCCATTTTAAAGCAGAGGAAACTGAGTCACAAAGTGATAACCAATAAATGTAGTCTTATCAATGTCCTTATTAATGGTATCATCCCAGCCTGGGTTATTTTAGTATTTCTTTTAATTTTCTTTTATATACATATGTGTGCTGCATGTGTGCATAGGTATGTGTCTTTTCCTGTGCGAGGGCTTGTGTATGCAAGGTACGGGGTATAGGTGCATGTGGGTGCCTGTGAAAGTCAGGTTCATGTTGGGAATCATCCTTTCTTGCTTGTTCACTTTATTCGTTGAGGCAAGGGGATTCAGTCAAACCCAGAGCTCCCCAATCAGGCTGGTGAGAATGTGGCTGGCCAGTCTTGCTAGCCAGCTTGCTCTGGAGATACCATATCTTTGCCTTCCCAGGCCGGACTTACAAGTGGGATGCAATGCTCACCAGCATCTATGTGGGTCCTGGGGATCCAAACTGTAGTCCTCCTGTTTGTATAGCAAGGGATTTAACTGCTAAATCATCTTCCCAGCCTGGTTTTAGTATTTCTGCATATCACATTCCATTTAATTTGCCTTAAGGCTTGAGTTAGTTTGCTCTTACACATATGAACTGCCAACTCACAGAGGAACTTGTGCTTGGAATATGAAACAGTATACTTGACCAGTGGGGAGGCCTGTGCGGTGGAATCTGTTAGTCACTCACTTTATCTTGAAAATGAGAACAAAGAACAGCTGTAAATCCTAAGTGCAACGTTATGACATACTGTTCTAACTAGCTGTGGGGTTTGTCAAAAACAATTTGTTGCCGGGTGTGGTGGTGCATATCTTTAATCCCAGCACTAGAGAGGCAGAGACAGGATCTCTGTGAGCTTAAGGCCAGCCCGGTCTACAAAGCGAGTTTCAGACCAGCCAGGACTACATAGTGAGACTCTGTCTCCGAAAAAAAAATATTGTCATAGATGACAATGTTCTGGAGTTTGTGAATGGCACTTTTTATGTCACTTGGAGTGGAAATAGGTTTGTCCTTGTGCCAAGGTCACGTCCCTCCCACTTGTCCCAGTGCGTCTTCAGAGTAGGACAGAGGATGGTGTAAGGGTTAGCGATGTCCAATTTTTTTTTTTGACAGTACAATATAGCATTGCCATGTAGAGAGCTTGTGCTCAAGAACCACATAGTCAGGTTACCAAAAAAGAAAAAAAAAAAAAAGAAAATAACAATAAACCCCTCATAATGTTTTAAGTGAGCTTACAACTTTGCATTGGTCTGCTTTAGGCCAAAGCTTGCAACAACCTGCAGCCCCTCTGGCTCTGCAGCAGGAGAGTGGGAGGCTGGCACATGTCTGCAAGGGGAAACACAACTCCTAACTGAAGGAGGAAACTGGAAGGAAACCATATTAATCTGAACAGTAGGAAAAGGTCTGTTTGCTTCAACACAGATGTTTCCTTCATCTTCTTTCCCTAATTAGTACTGGGGAGCTAAATTCAGACTCTACCCACAACAACAGCAATAAAAGATGAGCTGTTTGTGCCCATCCAGAGATGGAAAGCACCCTGGTGATGCTTCAGTGTGTTGAAGGCTACCGAGATAGCCAAGAGAAGAATGGGCCGTCCTAAAATCTTCATCATTAAAGAAATGTTTTCCCATTGATGAACAGCTTGCTAAAGCCAGATAAGCAGGCTGAAAAAGCATACAAACCAGAGCATTCTTAATAATTCATTTGCTTCCAGTGTCTGGGAGGCAACTGCCATCCTTTCCCTCAGCAAGTCGGGGACAGTCTGCTAATGTTTGCAGCGGCCGGGTGCCCCTTTCCTTTGTTAATATTGACATTCCAGGATGTGAATGATCTTGCTTGTTGATGTCACTGCTAATTAAGTCAATAGATCTCAGGGGATGCTTCATTCATTAACTGTCGTAGTGACAAACCATATACTAGTCTCATCCCAGAGAGGACCGTCTCCAAATTAATACCCATGTTCAGGGCCAGCACTAATCTCGGGAAGAATTCAGCCATTTTGATGTGTATTTCATTGTACAGATGAGAAATCCCTGTTATTCCCCAGATTTCCAGATGTCATGGGAGCCTGGCAACCTGTCCTTCTGAAGAGACGTTCTTTGTCTAAGAGAGATGGTTTAGTCCATAAGAGGAAGTAAGGCATAGAGACCTGGTTCTTCCCTCTCTTTATTTACAACTCACTGTGTGACTTTGGGCAAGACACTCCATCCCTGAGTGTTAGTTTGGTAATAGGTGTAATGCGACCCTTTCCAGCTCTGATACTGCAACTCACTTTGAGTGTAGGTCTGTCAACCTCAGTGTTGATGAACGGCCGTGTGAGTTTGATGCCGAGACAGAGAGTTAACAGCTAGAAGACATTCAGGTTCTTCTGGAGGCCACAGTCTCTAAGTTCCATGCTAAAAGCAAGTGTATTCCTTACTTTTCTATTGATATAATGAACCACAATGACCCAGGCGACTTATAGAAGAAAGTGTCTATTTGGTTCCCGAGGGGAGAGAGTCCCTCACAGAGGGAAAGCAGCAGGTGTGGTAGTGAGAGTGGGAAGCTGGGAGCTCACGTCCTTTACACACAAAGTAGAGATACATTTTGTGTGTAAGTGACTCAAGAATTTACACTCTCAAAGCTGTCCTCAGTGATGGACTTCCTTCACCAACCTCCACTTCCTCAACCTTCCCAAATAGCTCCATCAACTGGGACCCAAATGTTCAAATGCCCAAGACTATGTGTGTGGGGGTGGGCAGAGGGCATTTCTCATCCAAACTAACATAACAAAGAAACATACCACTATTGTTGTTTTCTTCTTTCTTTCTTTCTTTCTTTCTTTCTTTCTTTTTCTTTCTTTCTTTCTTTCTTTCTTTCTTTCTTTCTTTCTTTCTTTCTTTCTTTCTTTCTTTCTTTCTTTCTTTCTCTTCCTTCCTTCCTTCCTCCTCCCTCCCTCCCCCTCCCTCCCTCCCTCCTTCCCTCCCTCCCTTCTTCCTTCCTTCCTCCCTTCTTCCTTCCTTCTTTCCTTCCTTCCTTCCTTCCTTCCTT
>CABHPR010087304.1:21843-49411 GCA_902168415.1 Peromyscus melanophrys
TCCTTCCTTCCTTCCTTCCTTCCTTCCTTCCTTCCTTCCTTCCTTCTTTCTTTCTTTTTTTCTTTCTTTCTTTCATTTATTTAGGTTTTTTTGAGACAGGATTTCTCTGTGTAGCCCTGGCTGTCCTAGAACTCGTTCTGTAGACCAGACGGGCTTCGAACTCACAGAGATCTATTGCTGGAGAATTTCTCCAGCTCCCAAGTCCTGCCAGTCCCAGAAACCACTTACAAAATAAACACACAGACGCTTACATTATTTAAACTGCTTGGCCATTAGCTCAGGCCTATCATTGTCTAGTTCTTGCTCTTATATTTAGCCCATTTCTATTAGTCTTTACTTTGTCACGTGGCTCGTGGCTTACCGGTACTTTATATCTTCCTTCTCCTTGCCACGGCTCCAGCCAGACTCCCTTTTCACCTTCCTGTTCCCTCTCTTCTCTTCTCTGTTAGTCCCGCCTATACTTCCTGTCTGGCTACCGGCCAATCAGTGCTTTATTGATACAGAGTGATATCCACAGCAGAGATCCTCCTGCCTCTTATTGTTGTCTTCTCATTCTGTCTTGTTCACAACAGCATAAATATTTGATTTTTTGGCTGTGGAGGCACTATTAGTAAACACAACAAAAGCGGGGGTTGCTTCTCATGTGTGTAGGGGTTAGAATGATTGAGACAGGGTGTTGTGTAGCCAAAGCTGTCCTGAAATTCACAATGAAAAGAGGATGACTTTGAACTCCTGCCTCAACTCACCAAGTGTTAGGGTTATAATTATTTGCCGTTATGTCTGGCTCTGAAAAATCAGTTCAATAAAGATGTGTCAAGCCATTCAAGACTTACTTCTGAATTATCTTTCTCTCTGGGTGGTCAGCAACCCTCTCTCTTTGAGCGGGGAAGTGGCTCAATCTGTTTCTTTCTTGGTGCCATCTAGATTAAAGTATGAGATCTCACTCAGTCCGGTTCCTCAAGCCAGAAACAGAGAGGCCATATGAGCCTTATCTGCCCATCAATCACACTAACATGTCACAGGACACTGAAGACAGTCCACCCACTCTTCTCTGCCTCCAGCCCCCAACACCTCCCAATGAACAGAGAATGCATTAACTCCCTGGAAGTGACTCCAGGCCCACCTCCCAAGTTTCTCCTGACCTCAGAGAAAGCAACCTTCCTAAGGAAGCGCTTCCTTTGTTCCGTCGTCTGTATTCTAAGAGATTTGCGACTGCGCTGATGATGTTCATTTCACCCTGGTGTGCAAGAATCCTATGTGAGCTGTTCAGCCTCCTCTCTCAGTCAGTCACCGTTCTCCCAACACCACTTCCTCCTTAAGGCTTCTTCACGTTGCTCCATGGTGGGCTGGCTCGCACACTGACCAGCTTGCTCCCATACATGCTATAATAGCTCCCTGTTAGAATGTCATTGTCTCAGACTAGCCCTTCTTGGCTCCTGCTCCAAAACCTTGTCTTTTCATCACAAATTATAATGGCAAGATTTTTTTCTCTTATTTTATGACCTTTTTCCTTCATGAGGTTCTCTGAGGAGATGGTACACTTTGACTTAGCACCATATTCCTTCCACCAAAATGGCCAGTTCACTGTAAGCATATGTTTTGTTGGCTGAATAGAGAAGCGAGGGAAGTTCCTCTCTTTCAATGACATTATTTCTACACTATCCAGCTATTTTCATGGACGCTGCTGCCTGTGATAATGCTTGCTACAGTCTTTTTCTTTGAAGGGTTCTCCCTATGAGAAGCTGGGTCTGGCCTGGGTCGTCTTAGTGGAAAGTGGTCATCTTTTCTTCACGCGCACACTTTTCTGCTTAGCCATGCAGAGTTTCCAGAGGTAGACTTCTGTCTTAGGATTCTCGTTGCTGTGAAGACACACCATAACCACAGCAACTCTTATAAAGAAAACATTTCATTGGGTGACTCGCTTACAGTTTCAGTTTATGATCATCATGGTGGGGAGCATGGTGGCGTGCAGGCAGACGTGGCGGTGGCTACATCTTGTCTTGCAGGAACCAAGAAGTCAACTAACTGTCACACTGAGGGAAGCTTGAGCAAAAGTGACACATTTCTTCCAGCAAGGCCATACCTCATAATAGTGCCACTCCCTTTGGGGGCCATTTTCTCTCAGATCACCACAGCGTGTCTCCAGATATTTGACGACACCGTCAGGAACTCATTCTGGACTTCTCTTGTGACCTCCATAGAGAGGATTCAAAGGTGATACACAGTTTAGGGCAGAGGATAGACAGTTTATTCCAGAGAAGGAGTGACTTTCAAGAGGTAGGAGTGCACAATGGCCATAGAGATAACTGCGCAAACTTCAGGTAGGCTTAATTCCGAGGCCCCTGGGACAGCTTTTCCTAAGGGACATTTTTCTGTCTAGGTGATTGACAGGCTGATTGGATCAGCTCTTACAGGAGTGGGCATTGGTATGTCCTTGTTCTTGTTCATTTAGACAAGGTCTCGTGTATCCTGCCTGGCTTCAAAATGGAACTCAGTATGTAGCTGAGGATGACCTTCAACTTCCGGTCCTCTTGAGAGCTGGGTCATAGGTGTGTGCCACCATGCCTGGTTTATGTGGTCCTTTGAATGGTGTCCTTGCACTTCATTAGAAAACCTGAAACCAGGTTTCATAGTCATATCCACAAATGACTTTCCTGGCATTTCAGGGTGTCACACCTGGACCGGAGACACGACACAGCAGTTCCAGGCCTTTGCTTTTCCAAGCTGTTGATACTGAGAAAGGAGTCCAGCCCAAATGTCCTCGAATCCTGCTAGTATCTGGTTGGCTCCCGAGCAACACGATGGCTGTTCTAGTTCCATTTCCGTGGCTGCAGTAAAATATCCCGAGGAAGAGCAACTTGTGGGAGAAGGGCCTATGTTAGCTCTCAGTTCCAGGTTATAGTTCATTATTTCTGGGGAAGTCACGGTGATGGGAATATGAAGCAGTTAGTCAGAACATGTCCACAGTCTAAAGCGGAGAGAAATCAATCCATGCATACTTGCTTGCTTTACTCTAATACAGCCCAGGACCCGAACCCAGAGAATAGTACTGCATACAGTGGGCTGGGTCTTCCCATGTCAATTAACCTAGTTAAGAAAAAAGTCCCCCCCTCCTCAGGCACGCAGATAGGCTAGCCTGATCTAGACAATCCCTCACAGAGACGACAAGGATTCTCTTCCTCTCTAGGTACTTGACTTTGGGCAGAGACTGTAGCCTGCTTCTTAAGCTCTAAAATGAGTTAATAATAGAATCTGATAGGTTTTCTTAGGATTTAATGAGGTAATGAATGTAATTATAATGGCTGGTGCAATGCCTGACCTGCAACAGATGCTGGAAACCACTAGCTCTTACTAATAATGTTCTACTCGATCAGGAAAGGCAAATCCAAATGTACGGGGGTGGGCGGTGGGGGAAGGGTGTCTGGAGAGGTATGTATTCTGTTTGCTGCCCACCCTCCACACACGCTCTATCAGTACTCCACAACTGAAAAGGTAATAAAAAGTGGTGGGCTTTATTCCCAACCCCATTAAAGCCAGCTTTATAAACCAAGAGTATGAAATTGCTGGTACTCATTAGACTTTGACAATATGAATTATGTTTAGAAATAATGAATATACATACAGTGGACATTTTGTTTGCTTTTGCTGTTTTGAGACAGGGACTCAGTTTCTAGCCCAGGCTGGTCTGAAATAATAATATTTTTAAATTAATCATTTGCCTGGAGGCCACCCGTGCATTGGCGTTTGGTGACAGCTCAGTAGAGGCAGAGCGAAGGAGATATAAACCTTTTACACAGTGGTTGCTACAAACAGAGTGCCAGGACACCGAGAACTTCACATTCTCCTCGCCCGGCCCTTCCTGTTGCGGCGTGGGTTTGTGTAGGAAGCGCATCTCTGGTGCTCGGTGTCGGTGCTGGAGCAGGAGGAGGCGAGCTGCAAGCTTTGTTTCCCTCCCGCTGCCTGTCATACAATTCTCCGCTTTTCTCTGACTTTCGTGAGTGATGAGGTCATCCCAGCGCGAGAAAATCAAACTCCTCTGTTTTTCAGATTCAATGAAGGTCAGCTTTGTTTAGTCTGCATAAACAGAGGCCAGACCGGTGGAGCCAGGAAGACAAGCAGCCCGCCCTCTCGCGGTCGCACTGGGTAGTGCCCGTCACTCCTCGGAGCACGGACAGGAAGGCGGGAGCGTGAGGGCTAAAATGTAAGTTAAAATTAGATCAATAGTCAGCTTGGCTGTCTCAATCAATGCTTCGCAGAGAGAGCATGCAACCATCTATTTATAAGCTAAACCCGGCATTATCTTCCTCTTTTAGGACGCAGAGATCCATTACTGCGCGCGGCGGGGGAGAGGATGCTGCGCGGAGCTGGATCCTGCCACTTTACAGCTCCTTGGCTCGCCCGACCTCACCAGCCTGGGATGGGACGTGGCTGAGCAGGGGGAGGACCCGCCCAGCCTGAGGCTCTCTTCTCTGTGCAGGACTGTGCCCCTGCCGTGTCCCCTAAACTAATCACTCCCGCCAATCCGGTACCGCGATTGACTGCATCCTAGTCTTTAAATTGACAGGGCCAAAAAGGGAACCCGGCTGGGGAAGAGGCGCAAATACATTAAAAATAACAGAACTCGAGGGCCCTCCTACTGAGACAGGGCGCACATCAGCTGGATTCTAACCACAGGCTTGACTGCCCTTTGACAAAGCTTTCCAAACTAGCTTCCCCAACTGTCCTGAATTATTCAGTCCTTGCTCAGGCAATTATTGCTGTCAATAGCTGTGGTTTCCCCTCCTCCTCCACCTCTTCCATCATCATCATCAAAACACAAATAGGAATCGATTGTGTAGTTCTTACGGTCTGGCTGAGGTGGATCTGTGCTCTATTAGCTCTGGCTGGCCCCTGGGAAGGCACCTCTGAAATACGAAACAGATCTACAGGCAGCTAGCTATTGTGTTAATGTGCTTAAATCGCAGTCTTTGAAATATGCTATAGAAAGAGAGATGAAATTTGATCTGGCACCCCCACAATGCAAGATCAAAATCATATTTTTTTAAAGAAAAAAATTCTTAGAGATGTATATATAGCACAGTCTACAGAATTACTTCTTTATTTTTGTTTTTCTGTCTCTGATAATTTTCTTTCACAAGCATGTACTATTTTTATGATAGAAAAACTTTAAGGGCCCACAGAAATTTTAATATTAGCGTAAGTGTACGTTAGGTATATTTTTAGAATCGATCTATTAGCTGCTATATCATTTGACATAAAAGGGGTTTGAACTAAAGATAGGAACTGTCACATTCTTTATTTAGAAATAGTCTCTTTCCTCCTCTTCCACGTCTTGCTGGCTTACCTCCAAAACATTCTGCATCTGTCCCTTTCTCACTGTCTACACCGCTCCTCTCTTAGGGGCCAGTCACCGTTCATTATCTTTCACCTGTTTGCCCAAAATATCCCGTCTGCAGTTTCTACTTCCATCTTTCCCCAGTGAGGGTCCTTACACCTCGCCACTGTAGCAACCAGATTGCTCTTTTAAAATGCAAATCAGATACTTCCTCTTCTCCTTGTTAAAGCCCGCCTTGGCTTCTCACAGGGCTTTGGTGAGATCCAGTTCTTTCCCTTAGCCAGAATGTAGCCAGAATCTTGCCTGCCTTGATGGCTCGTCTTCACTGTCCACTCGCCTGGGTTTGGAATGACCTGGAAGGTATATGACCCTTGGATGTGTCTGTTTCCAGAGGTTTAACTGAGGCACTGAGGGATCATAAATAGAGGTGGCATCACTTCGCGCGTTGGGGTCTCTGACTGAATAAAAAAAGGAAAACAGGGAGGCGAGAGAGATGGCTCGGTAGTTAAGAGGGCTTCCCGTTCTTGCAGAGGATCCAGGTCAGTCAGTTCCCAAACCCATGTTGAGTGTGACTCACAACCTCCTGTGACTCCAGCTCCAGGAGGATCTGATGCCGCTGGCACTTGAATTTAATGCCCACACCCACCCGCACACAGACACACTCATACACATAAATAATGAAACATTTTAAAAACTGACAAATGATAGATGTAAATAAAAGCCTAAAGTTGGGGTGTGGGGTGGGGGGGGTGGGGAGGCAGGGAAAAAGGAATTGAGCACCGGTGTTCTCTCTCTGCTTTCCAACCTGAGGACACAATGTGAATACCCACCTCACACTCCCTATGTCATATGTTCCCAGCCATGTGGGCTATACCCTTCCAACGGTGATAAGTTAGGGTGAATATTTCCTAAAGTTGCCTTTGTGTCTGGTCACAGACACAAGAAAAGTAACATAGGCGCGCGTCATTCGGCTCCTGCCTGCCCTGCCGCCTCTCAGAGAATGTTGCCATCCGGTGCCGTCATAGCACATTTTCATTATTTCTTTGTGGGGCACAAACCTACCAGCTTTTTCTTCCTCCACTCTCAGCCTTCAGTTTCACTCTCTGTAAATGATCTTGGGTTTCAGACGATCTCAAGTGTGGCTTCTATCATTCTAATCTCAGCTCGTGTATCAGAGCCCTTCCACCCCCTAAGACTTGTTAACAGTGTGGCATTGTTTTATTTCACAAGACTTGATTTTATATTTATTTATTTTAAGGTGTGTGTGTGCGCGTGTGTGCGTGCGAGTGAGTGAGTGTGTGTGTGTGTGTGTGTGTGTGTGTGTGTGTGTGTGTGTGTACCATAGGTCCAAGGAGAACTTGTGGGAGTTTATTTTCTCTTTTACTCTATGGATCTTAGGGTTCAAATTCAGGTCTCCATGGACAGGCGCCTTTACAGGGTGAGTCATCTTGCCAGCCAGCTTTATTTTATTCCAACACAGCAATGATCTACAAATGGATTTCTAGTATAATACATACATAAGCCCCATGTATTCCCTGTTCACTACTCTCTCTTTGGGTTCTAGGGTAACGCCTGGCTCATACTTGGTGTTCAACAGGTGTTTGTTAAATGAATTATTGAATATGATTTCCTAGTAACTGGCTTATAATATTCTGAGTATTCTGTCTTGAATTTAAATTTTTTTGTGCCCATATGCTTCCTCCTCTCAAGTGTGAACTTCATGAGGCGGGATCATATTTAGTTCACTTCATTTTCTACAGCCTTATGGAGTCTGGCACATTACAGGTGTTTAGTGTATTTGTTGGATTAAAAATTACAGGAAGTGAGTGGATAATAAGTTGACTCAATGTGACCTTGTCCCAGGTCTGACCTTTCACCAGGGAAAATGAAATGAATATTGATGCCCAAAGGGATAGATCGTTACTTTGATCTCTCTCCCTCTCCCCTTCTTATCCCTGCCCTCTTCTCTCTCTCTCTCTCTCTCTCTCTCTCTCTCTCTCTCTCTCTCTCTCTCCTTCTCATCCCTGCCCTCTTCACACACACACACACACACACACACACACACACACACACACACACACACACACACACTTGCACATTTGTTCGCAGTATTTCCAAAGGATATTATCATACTTGTTACTTCAGTTGATCTTCATACTGGCTGGTACACGGGAACAGGAGCTGGGGCATTGACTGACCTGCTCAAGCTTACACAGCTAAAATGAAGCGGACGAGGCTGCAGCTTGCTAATTTCAAACACTTGCACACCAGCATTTGCCAGTCTCCTCCCTCCTCAACTACATTTCTGGTCCAAATAGAATTATAAATTCAAAGTCTCTTCAGTGGGGTCTGACACATGCCAGGCTCCCAATAAGTGGCCCTTCCTTCCCCTTAGTCACAAATGGCTCTACCATTGGCCCATCCCCACGAAGAATGCTTCTGTATTCCCTTCATTCTGATCCTTGCTAGACTAATCTCTCAGATCCTCCTTATGATATGATTTTAGTGTATCATATTAATTAGATATTTTCACAGACCCGAGCCATATTAAGTGGATTTTTATTCACTGACAACTGATTGCTCTTTTAATCTTTACTCCGAACATACACCAACGGGTATGTTCAACACACTCTGGTGAAAACCCACTAACTCATAGCTCAGAGTGTCATCCAGTGCAGTATTGAGGAGATGGCACACACAGTGCCAGATCTTGTCAGTTTTAACAAAGCAGCAATCACAGAACAGCCAGAGAGGACAAGTGATGCACAAAATTAGTTTTGCTATAGACAAAACAAATTAGAAGCCTATTGGAATCATTCATTCACTTGCCCATTTACTTGTTAAGTGTATTTTACATTCCAAGCATTGTACTACGTTTAGGAATACAGAGGCAAGCAGAGATAGACTGGATATCTACTGATTTGTCTCTAGTAGAAAACACTGGCTTAAAACAAAGGATCACTCAACAGACTTCAGTTGAAGAGGGTTATTGAGAGGGTGAAAGAAGAGATTGGCATAGTTCAGAAACTTCCCAGGTGAATTTCCTGAGGAAGAGATGACTGAGATATGATACCTATTGAGTTCCGACATGTATCAATACTCCAGTGATTAGTAAAAATGGAGACGGGAAAGGGAATGATGAAAAACTGAATACTTACAGTGGCCAACGTTCAAATAAAGTTTGGAGTATTTAATATGCATTTGGGTAGTTGTCTAGATGATGAGCATTATAACTGTGTTCTAAAATAAAAAAAAAACACCACAATGTTATGAGCTTACATTGGGGTGGGAGAAGGTATACAATAAATGCACACAAAATTAAAATAGCAAAGAATGTTGAATTGTTATTTTTGTTGTGGAGAAAAATAAGTCAAGGAAGTGAGACAAGGGATGAATTTGGGTGGGGGTAGTGAGACACTAGAAAGGACTGAATGTCCTCAGGAATAACAGAGCAGGCCCCAGTGGTAGAGGAGCAAGGGGTGGGAGTGGGTGATTACAGAGCAACAGCCCTCTGAAAGGTGGCTTCTGGATTCTGTGACTGCCATGCTCCCGACTGGTGGTGTACCTGAGGAAGTGTGAAGCCTGCGTGCCTAGTGTAAGAGTATGCAGGACAGTCACAAGCAGGTTGTGAGGTCCAGGACGTAATGAATCTGGAGCGCGCTACAGCCGACACTAAAGAACTTGGATTTCCCTTTTAAGAAGAATGGGAAGTCACCAGCGGCCTTAGGATGAACGGCTAGCACCCTCTTACTTACATGGTCTCTGGGAATGTGTGGGAGTGTACTCACTGTATTCCAGGCATTAACCTAAGCATTTGCACTGGTGGCTTCCTGGCACCTTCACGACTCTGAGGTGTGCTCGTCTTAAAGAGGGGAGAGGTAAGGGACAGGGACTTTAGAGATCTTACTCAAAGTTGCAGATTCACACTGACAGAGTTGGAGTTAAAAGCCAATGTCACTCTACCTCCTAAGCTGCTGCCACAGCGGTAGAGTGGCTTCTAAGAGAGGCTGGGGTGGACAGCGATGCTAGGAAGTATTAATAATAACCACCGTTTATTTTGGGCTCACCAGTCATTGCCCTATATTTTTCCTTCAGTCTATTTATTCTCACACTACCTCTATCAGAGGAGTATAACTGCTTTTCTATTAGAGATGAGGAAACCAAGAGACAGGGGAATGTGCCACGATCCTAAATTCAAATGCTTTCTAGATAATGATATCAAATCTCAAAATAGTTGCCTCATAAATAATCTAGAAATGATTAAAAATGGATCGTGTTAAATTTATTCTCTTCTTCTTCTTCTTCGTTGTCCTCCTCCTCTTCCTCCTTCTTCCTCCCCACAACTCCTCCCTCTCTCTCGATAATGTCTTGTGTAGCTCAGGCTGACCTCACTATTTAGCTCAGGTTATCTCTGAAGTCTTGATTCTCTTGCCTCTTCTTCCTAAGTGCTGATGTGGAATGATTGTGAATTAGAGACCAGCTTGGGTTACATAGTGACCTCCTCAAAACACAATGAAACCTGTTCTCGTCTTTTCAGAGTTAAACGTTTCACAAGCCATTAGGCTCATTCAACGAGTTCTTGATGTTAGAATTTGTGCATTTCAAGCCCACTTCTATTTTTTACCCCCTTGCATTCTTGTTTGAAATTCTTAATCTTTGAACCCATATTTAGTTCTTTTTTTCTTTAAAATGATAAGCTTAATTATTTTAAAGTAGTTTTCTTCTAATTCATGTATTTGAGGTGTAAGTATGTCTGTTTCTGTTGTTCAGTGGTGTGTGTGCATGCACACAACCGTGTATGTGGTTTATTGGTGATCTTCCTCTACCATTCTTCCCCTTACTTGTCGTCTCTCGTTGAACCAGATGCTCACCATTTTGTCTAGGCTGGCTAGCCAGTGAGCACCTGGGCTCCACCTGCCTCCCGTCCACAACACTGAGGTCATAGGAGTGCAATCACGCCAGGGGCTGTATGAGTGTTGGGATTTGAACGCATGTCTTCTCATTTTAACAGCAAGCACATATACCCACTGAGCCGCGTCCTTAGCCTCTACTGTTTGATTTTTATTATTTTAAAAACTTATTTAGTTAGTATTAATGTGTATGAGTGTTTTGCCTGCATACATGTCTGTGAACCAAGTGAGTGCCTGGTGCCCATCAGTAGAGGCCATTGGATCCCCTGGAACTGGAGTCGCCTCCATGTGGGTGCTGGGAATTGAGCTGGGATCCTCCTGGAAAACCAGTGAGTGCTCTATTGTCTACTTTAAAACCCTTGATTATGGATCACATCTTCAGTTCTCATTTCATGTCAATAAATCTGAGATGAAAACCAAACCAAATGGACCAACCAACCAAAGAACCCCCAGAGTGTTCCCATGAAATCTCGCTTTTTTTAGCATGGCTCTTTCCTCTTCTCTGGAGTCCAGACAGGCAGAAGTCACGCTAGGTCTGAGATTGGTGTAAAGTCTGGGGCCAGTCTGAGTGCACCCCTGGGCTAACTCTGGTTTTCCCAAGGCCATGTTGGGGCCTTCGATGGGAAATCTAGCAGGACCCTGTCTCTTGGCTTTCACAGTTCCACTCTTTGGGTGGTTCATGTTTCTGTACCACGAGGCTCGGCTCCACAGTGGCCCACAGCCTGGTACATGGTTCAAGGAGAATTGTTTTGCACTTATATTTCAAACTCATATTTCTGTTGGGGCTTCATTTCTAAGTGCTACAGATTGTAGGAGAATCCATTCTGTCTCTCCGGCTCAGCCTAGTTAAGCCTTCCTCCACACCAAACGCAGGAGAGAGAGCTGTGCATTTTGTACTCTTCCATTTTCCAGTCTGTCACGCCACTCCTGTGCTTTGATCAAGTCTTTTTCTGGCCTCTCATCCGTTCATTTGAGTCCTTCTGCTTGGCCTGAATCTAATCTTTCGTCTCTACCCCAAATAAGCAACTGCTCTCCAGAAAGCAGCTAGTCGATGCTTCTGGCCTTCTGATTTGAGCTTAGGTCTTTTGTGTCTCTCCTGATGTTTGCAATTTACCTCTTTTTCCTTCTCTTTATGTTAGCAGGCTATGTCCACCTACACTCCAGCCAGAATTGAAAGTCCCTTTTGGCTGTATTAGAAGGATCAGACATTTTTACAGCTCAAACACATTTTGGTGTTCCCCAAAAGCATACCTATTTCCTTGGGCAGACAGACAAATACAGCTTTGAAATAGTGAAATATTCAAAGCTCAAAACTAATAAGCCTAGAAACTGAGATCAACCATGAGGTAGGTCTCCTGATCCAAGTCCCGCTTTTTGAGAGGAGAAGAAGAGGAGTAAGGGTCGGAAAGACAGAGAATGCCGGACGGAAAGAACGTGTCTATGCAGGAGGCAGGGAGAAATTCTGGGGTCCTTGCTGCAGTGTCCAAGTGGCCTGCCTTCTGAGATTCCTCTGGAAAAAGAAGACTGAGATCCCAGTCAACCATTAAACCAAACACATGCCTGCCCCCACCGTGTTTGAAACCAGGATTTAAAATTCATTGCCAATGATAAGACCCAATGTGGAGACAGTTATGGATGAGGTTTACAGGGTGGTAATGTGGAAGGTAGGAAGGCTGTAGACATAGAAGACTATGACCCTGGGCAGGGAATATTTATAGCTGATGGAGTTTCAGGATAGGAGAATTGTAGGCTTATGAATTACAGAGTAACTGAAACAAGAGCTGGGCCCTTGTTCTTTAAAAACATAGAAGTGAATATTTTTATTCCTTTCTATATGGAGTTTATCATTGTCAAGTCTTCCTGCCTGTGAGTATTAAACTAGTCTGGAGGGAGAAAGGAAGGGAGGAGAAAGGACAAGATTCTGCATGAACAGAGAGGAAAGTCCCATTTCTTCCCATGAAGCCTCTGGCCTTCCTACCCTGTTACTGTGGACGACCTTCACCTCTCAGGGGAAGTAGGGGAGAAAATTGGAATTTGTAGAAAAGGAAAAACATGAGAAGAAACTTTACACAAAAAGTATTTTTATGTTTAGTCTTCAACGTGATAGATTTCTTTAAGAACTGTGGCATTCTACACGTTTCTGTTCTAGATTGAAATTTTATGTCTCTTTTCAAGCCCAGAGCAGGGGTTGCTAAGCAATTAAACATCATAAACATGTGAGAGCAGTGTTTAGAACCAATGGGAAGCAGTCTGTCCTTATATTCTTAGGAGAACCAACAGTATTTAAGGATATTATTGCATTTTTGTCTACATGTAAAACTACTGCTATTTGTAAATCATGTCTCTCTCCCTCTCTTTTTTTTACATAATTCTTTACTGACTCTTTGGAAATTTCACACCATGTACCCCAATCCCGCTGACCTCTCAATCCCTCCATATCTGCCACACACCCCTGCAGCATGCTCCCCAAAGTTAACTCAAAACAAAACAAAACAAAACAAAACAAACAAACCAAAAACCCACCTCGCTCCTCCATCTTTCCAATACCTCTTCATTCATCATAGTGGCATTGGTAGCTGCAGTGTGTCACTCAGTACACCCCCTTTGTACTGTCAGCCCCGCCCACAAAGTGTTCTTTGCAATGAGTCGTGGTCTGGTTCGATACCTCTGACATACTGTCATCACTGGGACCTCACTGAAACCCCTTGGAGAGCCTGCCCTGAGTCATGGAGATCTCACTGCTATGGTTCTGCAGGACCAGTCCCTTCGTACACTCCAGCAGGTCACAGATGGGGCAGGTGTTAGGGTGGGCCAACCCAAGGTCTAGGATGTGGATCTGGGTAGTAGCTGAGCCAGTCGGTCCGGGCCACTAAGACTGCCCCTCAGGCTAGAGGCAGGGCCAGCTCTCCTAGGCCCAGGCCACCAAGGCCAGTTTTCTCAAGCCTGTGGTAAGGGATGGAGCCATTTCTTTTGAGTGTGGGGAGAGGGGGTCAGCTCTCCCATGGGGGGATGGGGCCAGCTTTCCTGCTGCAGTGTCCAGCAAGGGGCAAGACCAGCTATCCTGGGGCCAATGAGCGGCAGGGCTGGCTCAGCATGGCCCTCGGATTTCAACATGCATGGTTCCTATGGCCCCCTGTGGTAACAGGAGCCATGGACATCAGCCCAGACCCTGACTTCTATTGGGCCATGGACCCAGACATGGGCCACAACAATAGCCCAGGCCCAGAAGACACCATGGCTCCATGCAGCTGAGCAGTCCCTCAGACACACCAGTATGGCCATAGGTTTTGGCCTAGACCCTGGGTATCCATGTGGTCTTTGGTAGTACCATTGACCACCATGCCCCATGGACATGAACACAGACCCTGGCTGTGGTAGAACCATGAACCCAGACATGGTCCTCATCAGCAGCTCAGGCTTAGATGTCACCTTGGCCCCAGGTGGCAGCATAAGCCACTTAGATCAGCATGGCCCCCATGGCAGCAAGGCCCTTGGACACCAACCTGACCCCAGGTGGCAGACCAGAACCATGGCATTGGCATTGGCTCCAATGGTATCAGGCACCACCACCGTGAACACAGACCCTGGCTGCAGTAGGACCATGGACCCAGTCATGGCCCTCAGCAGCAACCCTGGCCCAGATGACACTATGGCCTCAGGTGGCAGCAGGGGCCCCTCAGATTGGTGTGGGCCTTGTGGCAACATGGCCCCCAGGTGCCAACCTGGCCACCTTGGGCATCAGCCCTGGTCCAGATGACACCATGGTCCCAATGGCGGCATGCCTCTTGAACACTAACATGGCCACAGGATGCAGCTTAGACCCCAGGTATCTGTGTGGCCTTTGGTAGGAATCGTCCCTTTTTTGAGAGAGGCTGTCTACTGGCCATCTTTACAGCAATTCTGGTGATTAAAGAAGTCCCCATTTCCTTACAATTGTCCACTATTGGTGATAGGTCACATAGTACAATGAGCCAGGGGCACTCCTAAGCAAGGAGCACTTTACATAAGCTATTGTATTTAATCTTCATGACGGTATTAGGAGGTAACAAATGGTATTTGCCTTTTGTAGCAAGTGAGGAAATGGACATGTACCAAGTTTGAGTAACTTGTCAAGGACCATGCAAGGATAGGGCCCAGTTTGATCTGATCCAATTGATTCAAGCATGCTAGAATGATCGTTCAGTGGCTTCAAAGGGTTGCAAATGTTTCTTTTTCGGGGATGGTCAACCCAGTGGCTTGGTTTGGAACCAAGACTTCCCTTTCTTCTTCCTCAGCCAGACACCTTGGTGACCAGTGTTTTCTTTTAGTCGGCCGTGGTTAGACTGCATTTTGTGAAGTTTGGAAAATGGCGGTTTGGGGAAGCAAGACTGACCTAGTACTATACTGTCAACAGCAGCCCCTTTCTTGGTTTCTAGTACATCGCCTTTCTAATTGCACAGCCAGACTCAATTAACTTTGGTAATTTTCATCTAGGAAATTGGGATAATATTAGCAACCTTGCAATGTTGCTGGAGGAAATGAGAGATACTGTATGAAAAGTGCCTCATTCGATGCCGACACTTGATAGTATTTGTCAAATACGAATTCCCTTCTGCTTCCTTTCCTATCAATGCATGGGATGCTGTATCAAAGTTGGCAATGTGTCTAAAAGAATTCGGTGTGCCACGGATTGACATGCAGACTTCATATAACCTTGGAAGGATTGTGAGACCACCAACATTAGCACACTAACAGCTTTCCTATTTGACATAAAGATGTTCGGATCTCTATATTATCTCCCACCCCTAACAAGGAAATGTCATGATGACACACCGCAGAAATATGAGACTCAAGAGTTCGGGTTCTGCCCATTCATTTGGAGTCATCTGGAATTAAAGTGCTATTCTGGAATGGGTCATTTTTCTGCTGGGATAAATTTCTTCTTTGGCAAACTCAAGCCACTGGCCTCCAGGTGGAGCTGCGTGAGAGAAAGAGAGAATGGAGAGTGAGGGGGGAAAAATAGCTTGGTGTCCCCAGAAAAACAGCCAAGGGAAGATACAATGGAACACAAAAATGGTGCCTGATCCTAGAGGGTTTGCCTGGGAGAGAAGGGGCGTGAGAACTCATTCAGCAGTCTGATTCCACAGGAATCTGCAGAGAGTACCAATGTGCTCGGCCAGCCCAGGGTAGGAGGCTAAAGACATGAGACGTGCTCCCTGAGGAGCTGACAGTCTGGGAGTGGCTGTTCACGGACATGAGGAGGAACAGAGGAGACGCCGTGTCACTCAGAGATGAAACTGAGATGCAGGCAAAGACATGGTTTCGAAGGTCAGAGAGAAGCTATTAGCTTCGTGTGTGCTGCTACATCCCAGGCACCGAATTAGATGAGTCAAAGAAATGATCTCATTCAATTTAAGCCTAAAAACAGACCTTTGGCATGAGCCTATTTTGACGGCGAGGAAATTGAAGCACACAGATTAAATACTCTGCCAGGGATCCCGCAGCTAGTGAGCTTCAGGATTCAAAGCTGAATGTGACCAAATGCAACTCCAAACTCTCTGAAGGCACAGAGTCTCTTGCTAGCTGCATGACTCAGCCCTTCTAACCATATCTCAGTTTCCCTATGTGACAAATGGACGTCATAACACTGTACATGGGCATACTACATTGTTTGGGGGTGACACTTTGCTTGTATCTTCCATCAAGCAATCTGCCCCTCACTTTAGTCCTGGTACCTAAGCACATGACTCTATATTTAAATGGAGGATGCTCAGAGCAGGGTGGGCGTGTGACCCAAGGGAGAGAGGAGTGGTAGCAGAGAGTGAGAGATCCTATTGCAGAATCAGTTTCGTCTGCCCTGGGCATAACCCCAGTGAGCCTGCATTATAACCTTATAGTAACCCCTCACCCTGTTCTGCCTTGTTTTCTTGGGCTAAATTGAGTTTCTGTTACCTGCGACCAACAAATCCCTAAACAGAACAAATACATTCCCTACTTTGAGGAATCCATGAGATAAGGTAAATTACAAAGGGCAAGGTTGATGAGACCATAGCTATTTTATCTCAGTGAGTAAAATAGCAATTTGGTTTTTATAATTGGGTTCCAAGGTTTTCAGTTCATGGAATGTCTCATTACATCCAAAGGAGGACACGCATAAATTTCCCTTCTCTGTGTCCTGCCAGGAATAATCAACATGGTTGATAGTCATGTCAAAACCAAGTCTTAGAGCCATCAGGCTCTCTCTGCATTTAGGACAAGTCAAGTGGCTCCAAGTCTGGTCATCTGGTAACCACTTTAAATTGGGTTTTCACTGAGCCAGACAGTACCTTTCAAAATCTTCTCTAGGGACTCAGATAGTCTGGCTGAGTGACAGACACTCTGGCTGAGTGAGCGGCTGGCTGGCCATGCTGCTATCTCTACCTGTGTGATAATGGTTCTGAGTGAGGTCTGACTGAGGATATTTCCTATTTGACTGGGTTCAGTTGCGCCCACTGCTCGGTGTCACTCAAGACCACCAAAGCAACGGCCGAGCATACAAACATGGCGGGAGAGACACCGTGGCTTCTTCAGAATGGAAATGCAAGCAGACCTGACGCTGGGTTATTCGGTATCATGGATGCACATATTATTTATGTGCTTGGGGGTTGGGGCTGCGGCACTGTATGTGTGTAGAGGTCAGACAATAACTTGCTCTTATGGGTCCTGGGGATTGAACTCAGGTCCTCAGGCTTGGCAGCAATGATTTTACCCACCGAGCCATCTCACTAGCCCTTCTCATGGATACTGTGCCTCTGGGTTGATGATTCCATCCTGAGTTTATGGAGAAGGCTGAGAACAACACACTTTCTGCTGTTTTTTTTTTTTTAAATCTGTCACCCAAAAGGGTGCATATTGTTTTATTTATCATGGACCTCAGGGTGCCAACTCTCTCTTTGTCTCTTAATCACTTGTA
Source organism: Peromyscus melanophrys (assembly GCA_902168415.1). Lineage (NCBI taxonomy): Eukaryota > Metazoa > Chordata > Mammalia > Rodentia > Cricetidae > Peromyscus > Peromyscus melanophrys. Next base: position 39,020 of record CABHPR010087304.1, read on the forward strand.
TTAAGGGTAAAGATGGAGACGTTTTAACCTGGCTCTGTTCCTGAACCGCGCCCACATTTTCCTGGGATGGCATGGCACCTTGCATTCTCTGCTTCACTGAGGCAGTAGCAGCAGAGTATTTCTGTAAGTGAGGGTTTCTTTGCCTGTGGCTGCTTTATTACTTAATGTAGACCATGTAAATTACCCATCAGATGGTTGCCTGTGGGAAACTCACTCTGAATCCTAACTGACGACGCAGACGGGTGGTCTGTCTCCTCACTCTCCCCTCTGCTTTTACATTCTTTGACTTCACTTTTTAGGATCAATTATGAGTATTTTTTAAAATGTTTTTTTTGAGGGGGGATTATTCTTAGGGATCTGTCCTCTAAGACACTGCACACCAGTGTTTACCTCTGTAGGGAGAATTTCAGAAGGTCTGGGGGCAAGGATCGCGTGCCATAGAGACACCATGGTGGCCTTTAAGCCAAGTGATTTCTCAGACAAAAATGGTGACTCTGGCTTTGTGCTTTGTGTCCTGCAATTACTGGAGGCATCGGAAAACACTCTCACATCATCTCATACTGTGGATTCTATGAAGACATCAGATGAAAGTCTTTAGAATAGCTTTCCTCATGGTATGTGGGGGTAGAAACACTTTTCTGCTTTCCTGTTCTGTGTGCTAGATCAGGTTGTGGGACTCAGTGGTTAAGAGCACTGGCTGCTGTTGCAGAGGACCTGGGTTCAATTCCCAGAACCCACATGGCAGCTCACAACCATCTGTAACTTCAGTTCCAGGGGACCCAACACCCTTTTATGTCTTCCGCAAGTACCAGGCCCACACTCGATGTAGAGATACACATGCAGAAAAACATTGATATAATAAAACATAATTAGAAAATTAATCAGGTTGGGTTTACCCAGTCAGTTACAGACATATGATACCTGGATGGGTTAACCTAGGACTAGATAAATAAATGTCTACCACAACAGTGAATAAAAAATACTTCAAGTATGAAACAATGCCAGGCATTAGGTCTACCTCTTACCACCCTATGAGGTCATAATGAAACTCAGATTTATTAAGCTCTCATTATATACAAATACTATGTCCAGCTCCGTCCAATCCTCTTATGGTTTGGTTGTGAAAAGTCCTTTCATACGTTCATATGTGCAAACACTCAGCCTGGCTGGTGGCCCTGATGGAGGGGTTGTAGAGTCCTTAGGCTGTGGACTCACTGCAAGAACTAGATTGATGGGGACAGGGATATTAAGGGGATATCTGCTGGTTCCAGTTGGGCTCTCTGCTTTCTGATTCTCTGACATGCTAGCAAGCCACACCACAAGGTGCGTGACCACAGAAGTGCAGAAGGAGCCGCCTCAGCCACCCTGGTCATAGTGGACCGGAGCCTCCGAACTATGATTCAAAATAAAACCTCTAAGTTCTGTCAGGTTTTTAACCACAGATATGAGATCACTACTAATACAGGCATGGACCTAATGAACTCATCGGAGAGATGATGTGCCTATAAGTTTTTGACAGATATAAGGAAACTGAAGCCCTCAGAAAGATTAGGGAACTCTCCCAAGGTCACGCTGCTGGCAACTGGTGAAGATGGGATTCAAACTCAGTGGTCTCATCTCAGATCCATGCAGTAAATCTCAACCTCAGCATGGACGGGTGTGGACCACAAGGAACACATGATGGATGCAGGGGTGTGAGACCAGAGTCCCCTCTGTGATTAAAGAAATAATTGCGGCTTCCATGGGGCTGGAACTGCTCTGTGTCAGATCTGTTGCCCCTCACTGTGGATGTCACACTGTTTTTGCCAGGGGCAGCCTACGCCGGAACGATGGATGCTTGTGCACTCTGCTTGCTACATGGGGATTATTCTCTACCACAGTTCATGAAATTTCTCATGTTTCTCTTTAAATGCCGCTCTTTTCCGTTGATTTCTATGGTGACTGGCTCCCCCAACACATTCTGCAAAATACCTGCTTCTAATTGCCAAGAACTGCCTCTCTCTGGGTTTGTTTACATGACACTTGGACTCTGTCTGCTTAGAACTCTGCCCTGTGCGCCCTGTATGCATTTCTCTCCTCTATTAGTATTCTCAGCTACGTTAGGGCTGTGAAAAGAGCCATATTTCCCTGCCTTTGCTAGAAAGAAACATTTTAATATTGGGATCTCAGCTGGAATGTGAAAGTCCTGTGGGTACCTCTATGATATAATTAAATCTCCCCTGTAATGGTAGTTCTGGAGTATTCTGATTCGTTCTAAGACCCCTATACTCAATATGAAGTGTGTAACCCAGGAAATAAGAATCTGACCTTTCACACGGACACAGAGAGGAATGAACATGGATCAAACAGACCTCCAATGTACATCCCAATTCCAACATGTGCTGTGTGGCATTATGTGTGTATGTATGTGAAAAGGACATATACATGACATATATATTGGGCACATGCATGCACACACACACACACACACACATATGTATGTATAAAATCTTTCTGAGCTTTCCTCATCCATAAAACATAATAATATAATACCTCACAGAACTCTTTGTGTGTGATATATGCTTACTTGTTCATGTGGATGTGTGGATGTATGCTTGCAAGTGTGCATGCATATGTGAGCATGTGGAGGTCAGGGGCCAATCAGGTGTGTATCAGGCTTTTTCTTTTGGGCTACCAACCAGCTCCCAAATCATGACACAGATTTAATATTAGTTATGAATGCCCGGCTTTATCTTAGTTTTTATTTTTTGCTAGCTCTTTTAACTTCACCTGTTTTTCTTTATCTACCATTTGCCTCAGGCTTTTTACCTTTCTTCCCCTGTGTATCTTACTTTCACTGCTTCTCATGGCTGTCTGGCTGGCCCCGGGTCTGTCCCTCTCTTCCTCCTTGCTCTCTTCTCTCTTTGGTTCTTTTTTCCTTCTTCAGATTCCTCCTCCTATTTATTCTCTCTGCCTAGCCCTCTCCTGCCTAGCTATTGACTATTCAGCATTTTTTAGACCAATCAGGTGCCTTAGGCAGGCAAGGAGAAACAGATGCAACACATCTTTACGTAATTAAACAAATGCAACATAAACAAATGTAACACACCGTTACACAGGTAAAGTAATATTTCACAGCATAAACAAATGTACATAGTTAAATACTCCAAATCATTTCCCTTTTTGTCTAAATGAAACTTAGTAAGTGTAACTTTAACATAGTAAGACTAATACAGTAAGAACTGTTAACAAGAAAGGGTTGCATTCACAATGTCCAGTCCATTTGTATTTGGCAAATTAAGGGAAAATACTCCATTATTAATCCTATCTTGGTGAGTCCAAAGTTTTGCACCTAATTTACCTTCCATCATAACTAAGGGAAACTATAACTATAATTATCTAGTCTTCAACTTCATCAAGGATCCCAGAAGGATATAATATTACTTGAGTAAACAGATAGTGCAATGCAAGCCACTTCTAAAACTATCTGTAGGCCTAGAACATCTGGTAGAGTTTTTCATGAGGCAGGAATTTTGAAGGATTGTCCTATCTTGTCTTGGCCACGTTCAACAGTACTTTTTCCTTTGTGTCCTGCCTGTCCCGTTTGTACAGCATACTGTCAGCAGTCAAGGCAAGAGCTTTTTCTTGCCCTAATGGCTCGTTTTGCCACAGTGAAAGCAAACTCCATATGGAGGTTCTTCGATGCCCATTATCTTCTCTAAAGTAAATTGGTACTGCCAGGAACAGATGTGTCTCACTGTCATGAAAAGCCCTATGTTAACAAAACATTTTAAATTCCATATTCTGTAGGTCTTTGAAGCATTTGAAGAACATCTTTCTATCTAATGTTTAACCTTGAAAACACACCTAATATCACTACAAGTTTGATTATTGTAGATGACTAACCACTAACCTGCATTTCTTAATTATACATTACATTTTAAAATGAGTTGCATAAGCACAATACCCCAACCAAGAGTAGAAACATACATCCAGTATAACAAAAATAACTTTAAATTTGTACCAATATACCAAAATCCATACCAATATAAAATATTTGAGGTTAATAGCTGTTTTTTTAATCCTATATTCCTATATTCCCCCCTAAATGATGACAAACATCCATAACCCACCAAATGACAAAAACCACCCACCCCACCTCTTAAGAATATAGGTGTTGTGTTCTCTAGACTGCTTCTTGTTGTCTGTGAGTGCAGGCATCTCTAGGGAACCTGAGAAAATTGAGATAATGGTCAAGTTCTGGGAAAACTAGCTGTCCTGTTGGAAATGTGCTATATCATTAGGCCAATTTTACTCTTTTTCTTGGGATATCTTTCTCTGGATGATTCATCCTTTAGATGTCTCATTTGTTCAATGGTCTTCAGAGTTCTTAGTTGAATGCTTTCATTCTCCTAGAAAGACAAAAACAAAACCCTGCCCTAACCCTAACTTTGAGGAGTTCCTTTTAAAAAAAAAAAAAAAAAAAAAACATTTGTTGTCCAGTCTCTGTGTAATGGGAAAGTGCACGGCTTATCTGAAGTCCTGGCTGGAATAGTCTGTGAGGTTGGCCCATCTCAGACAGCAGCCTTGAAGCTGTTCTGGATGCAGAACTCCGAGGAAACTACCACAGAGGCACTCTGAGAGGCTGGATCACCTGGACCACCTGTTTTCATTAGTGTCTCGTCTCCTTGCTCTGAAAACACACAAATGTTCAAAGGTAAAATACATTTCTGCATTAACATAAGTATGGACTGTGCATTGTACACAAGCCAACCAAAAAAGACGATTTTTTGTTTTATGTTTGAGCAGGTAAAATACATGTTACCTGTCTTGTAGTTTTTCTAGGTTTATTTCTTTATGTCTGCAGCCAAGATTTTCAAGGGGTCTTCCCTGATCAAACCTGTTATCTATCAACCATGAATCAATCCATAGCCTTTAGTTTCCTGTGGAAAGAAAAGTATAATTTTTTTTGTTTATATAAAACATTTTTTTGTTTATAAAAACAAAAGCAATACATTTTCTGACTTCCATTTTAAAGTTAAGGCATTCCTAAAGTATCTAGGCTGGTTTAATTCAGCAGCCCTTCTTACAATCCCGTGCCTCTCAGCAGCTGTCATTTGCTCATCAGCAATCAAAGAATTCAAAATCAATACAACAACATACAGGATCCAGACTCCCTGTGTACTTCCCATCTCTATGTGGCTTATTCTTTTTGGTTTTTATAATGTATAAACTATTTACTTTTTTCTATGACTGTCTATACCCATTTTCTTTTCTTTCGTGAGCCTACACACGTTTAAACACACAATAATCTGTTTGGAAGTTTGTTTTTTTTCCATCTGGAACTGTCATTACTGCATATCTCTAGCCTTTTCTGTCTGCATGAGTAAAACCTTAAACTACTAAGCTACTGTTGGCTTTGGTGGCTGGCTCCACCCACTCCTTGGGTCTGTGTGAGCCGAGCCTTAAGCTCATAGGCCTGGTCTGGAGGTGAGTTTGACCAGAACTGCATTCAACCACACCAGCTCTGGGATGCTGGTGCCTGTGCTGTGGCAGGTGTTTTTGCCTAGCTTGCTGTTTCTATGTATTGTACAGGCCTTTCCACCCCCCTCCCCATCCCCCTTAGCTATCTCAGGCCCTATGTGGAAATTCGGGCTCTACATTGAGCACCAAATGTACCAGGTTTTTCTTTTGGGCCATCAACCAGCTCCCAAATCACAACACAGAGATTTAATATTAGTTATGAATGCTTGGCCTTACCTTAGCTTTTATTTCTTGCTAGCTCTGCTAGCCCTTTTAACTTAAATTAACCTGTTTCTCTTTATCTACCTTTTGCCTCAGGGCTTTTTACCTTTCTTCCTTCTGTATATCTTACTTTCACTGCTTCTGATGTCTGGCTGGCTGGCCCCGGGTCTGTCCCTCTCTCTCCCTCGTTCTCTCCTCTCTGGATTCCTCCTTCTATTTATTCTCTCTGCCTGCGAGCTCTGCCTAGCCCTCTCCTGCCTAACTATTGGCCCTTCAGCTTTTTATTAGACCAATCACGTGCCTTAGGCAGGCAAGGTGAAACAAATGCAACACATCTTTACATAATTAAATAAATATGGCACAAACAAATGTAACACATTCTTATATTGTTAAACAAATGCAGCATAAACAAATGTAACACACCTTTATACAGTCAAAGTAATATTCCACAGCATAAACAAATGTAACACATCTTTACATAGTTAAATATTCTACAACACAGGTGTCTTCCTCAGTTAATTTTCAATTTGTTTTTCTTTTTTTTTGGTTTTTTTTTTTTTGGTTTTTTCGAGACAGGGTTTCTCTGTGTAGCTTTGCGCCTTTCCTGGAACTCACTTGGTAGCCCAGGCTGGCCTCAAACTCACAGAGATCCGCCTGCCTCTGCCTCCCGAGTGCTGGGATTAAAGGCGTGAGCCACCACCGCCCGGCTTCAATTTGATTTTTAAAACAAAGTATCCGACTGAAACTGGAGCTCACTGTTTGGCCAGACTGCCTGGCCAGGGAGCTCCTTGGATACAGTTACTTCTACCTGCCCTCCCAGCTCTGGGTCACAGATCACATGCCACCACCACACCTGACTTTTTATTTGGGTTCTAAGAAGCTAAACCCAGGTCTCTTTATTCTTTTCTAACAGGTGCTTTACCAACTGAGTCATCTTCCCAGCATCTATAGAACTTAAAAGAAACATAATTATTCATTTATTTGGGAAAGAGAGCATGTGCTGCAGTGTGTGAGTGTGTTCATGCATATACGCATGCGCGTATGTGTGTGTGTGGGGGGCGGGGGGTCAGAGAACCACTTGCGGAAAGTTGCTCTCTCCTTCTACCATGTAGGGAGTGGGGGTCAGATTCAGGTATTGAGTCCTCACCGCAGATACTCCCGTCACTGAGTCATCTTGCCGGCCCTAGAACCTTCTGAGGGTAAGAAACAACCGCAGGCGTGATGCGCTCCATCTGGACTAGGTACAGCAGTGCTTTTCTCTTCTTTCACCGAACTCCCTATCCTGCCGAGATTCAGCTTTTATACTTAATCACTCAGGTACTTACTTTCCTAATTCTAAAAATGAGAGATGTGAGTCAGGAGGATGGCTGTTAGTTCAAGGCCAGCCTGGGCTGTACAGCAAGATCCTGTTTCAAAAATAAATAAAAGAAGAGGAGGAGGAAGAGGAACAGGAGGAGGAGGAGGACATTATGACAGCCAAGTCTTCTAACTGTGCTTGCTTATGCATGTGGTAAGTGATTTCCTTGTGCGGTCTTGTGCTGCTCACTTAACAATCCTTTGAGTTACTCACATTTTACAGATAATAAAACTGAGGCTTGGGAGCACTGAGGAAATGGCTCAAGGTTATTTAACTGGCAGTAGGCTAGAAAGAGAATATTTTAAACTCTGAGACTGTACAACCTATCAGTGCTCTGAACCTCAGGATTGAGAGCCCTAGCTAACTGATCCTTGGAAAAGCTCAACAATTCCTGCCAATGGTCTCGAACACCCATACCACATTCCAGTTGGCGGCAAGGTGGTGAATGTGTCCTTGCCTGGTAGGTTTCATAATAGGACACAGATCCAGGACAGTTATTTAAACAGAATGCAGGTGGATGACAAATTTTGATTTTCTTACTAATGGATTAGATGGCTCACCATGGGCAGGCATTATCCATGTCTGTATTCTTCTTGTGAGTATCAGGGCATCTGTCCATACCCTTGTCCCATTTTCTAGTCCCTTAACTCTAACAATCTGGGTCTAGAGACCCACTCACCAAGGCTGTTGGGACTGTGCCTTCAAGAGTAAGCATGCTTTGAGAAAGTACTTTCAGTATCTCTCAGAGAAGCTTTAAGCCTTGAAATTATGACACTTTGGTGTTATCAGAGGGAAGGAAAAGCCATTCAAAATACTTTGAAGTCTACAGTGATATCCTGCCCAGCTAGGCACCTGGACCTGACTGAGGGCAGTGAGGGACTGAGGAAGTGCTGGAGTCAGGAGGGCTGTGCATTCTGATGGCGTGGCACCAACTACTGCAGGAACCCAGCACACCTCAGCTCGTTTATCAGGAACAGCACAGGGGAGAGGAATTAGCCAGTCTGGGTGGGAGATGTCTACAGGCAGTTTCCAGCCGTACACATCCAGGAAGAGGAAGCTGCAGTTGCTAGCTTTTGCACACAGTCCTCAAACCTTTGAAAACACCTGTGCTTGGACCAGAGGAAGGCATCGCCCTTCTGAGTCTGACCTGAAGAAGCCTTTGCCAATTTCCCGTAAGCTGGAGGCACTGATTTTTGACATTCACTCAGGACGCCATCCTCTCCTTTTACGTTTCCTCAGGGCTTCCTCAGCTCCCACAGCCTATCAAATGTTTATACTAATTTGCATATGTGAGTATATGGGTGTTTACATGTGCTACACCCACATTTGACTGTACTTAGATGTTCTGTTCCTTAGAGCTGTTGATCTCAAATGCAAATTCCTATAGTAGCTGTACTCAGCTTTTCCACATACATTACCTTAAACACGAAGTACTGATTCTATGTGATTTTATTGGAGTATCTCCCAGGAATCCACAATTGCCTTCATAATTATTTGTTGGTGGAATCTGATATCCACTTCTCTGGGATTTATAGCCTTTTTTTCCTCCTTCTTCAGGTATTTTGGATGATTGTTTAACAATATTACAGATACACTCGAGTACTTTAGTGATGGTAATGTGCTATTTTCTTTAACATATTAAGTGAAAATTTAGCAATCAACTGTGCTTCAGATCAATTGAATTTTAATCTCACTTTTTAACCTCAACAAACACTAGAAAAGCTGAAAGATTCTGAGTGGCAGCCAACACCTTTCATCAGAGAAACTCAAACTTCTTCCTAAACATTAACCAACCCCCACTGCATTGTAGCCCAGTTGTAAGCAGAATTTTTCTTTGAAAGAGAGAGCAAAAAAATCCAACAATATAAGCAAGTGGGTGGCAGATGTACAAGGCAGAGGAAAATGAAAATGTAAAGATGCAGACTTGGGTTCATAAGTACCAAGGGCATCAACTCCTTTTCAATGAAATGCTATTCTCAGCTCCTGATCCCACTCCTTTCTTGTTCTCCCACATAGGGCTGTTAATCAAATCGCCTTTTCTACAAGCTCGACTCCTTGGCACCGACAGAGACATTTGCTTCTTACTTTTATCACCATCAGTCATGAGGAGGCTGTGGTCTACAGGAAAGCCTTCCAAGACCACAGAGAAGTTGGGAGTGTTTCCAGGGCGCTGCCTCCGACATCTGGTCCCTGGGAACGAAAAGACAGCAAGCCAGGTGGAGTCTCTTCGAAGTCGTGGCATCTAGGGAATGAGTGTGTGAATGAAAGTCCCCAGATGGGAGCTTTTCCTTCAAATTGAGACTTCTAGAAGGCTCAGTAACTGATGAGAACTTCAGTGGTTATCGATAATTTAGAATGTCACAAATCCAGGGCCAAGTTATCTGGGGCTGTCTTTTGCTCTCTTGATGGCCTTGTATCTACTCTGTCCTTTGTACCTGACCTGACGGCTTTGTGACCCTCAGGTACATCATTTGGAATGTTCAGAGGATTAGTTTTCCAACCAACCAAAAAGCTAAGAATATTATCCGTTAGCATCTGAGGCCTGTAGTAAAGGTTTCCTTCCAGTTTGTTTCAACCTGCCTATATAACGTTCCTGCCAACATGACTACAAAGTGTCTTGGTTTATGATTATTTTGCTCTGTTACTATAAACATGTCCTTACACTGCTTCTATGGTAGAACTTGGAATCTGGGGTGACCTAAATCTATGTTCCCAGGCTGTGGTCATTCCTACTTGGCTTCAGAATAAACTGCCCCTTAGTCTACTTACAATGAGAGTTCTGCTTTTGAATTATGGGTATTACAGAGTTCAGGCATGGCTTTCATAAGGCTTGGAGTTGTGCCTTCCAGTCACGTGAGGAACCAAAGGAAGTCTGATGCAGATAGGGCTGGGATGCAGGCACACATGTTCTCTCCCTGTCCCCGCCATTATTCCTTGGCTTTCTGAGTCACTTCCCCTCAAAAGAGAGCTCAATTGCTGCATGTGGCTTGTGCTTAGTTATCCTGATGTCGGGATAGCGAAGGTGGACATACAAGCGGGGGCTTAGTTGCTAGCCACTGTAATCTACTTGGCAAGCTCTAGGCCAATGACAGACACTGTCTCAGAAAATAAGGTAGATCCTAAGGAAGAGCACCTCAGCTTGTCCTCTGGCCTCCATGCACGTGTGCAGCTCTGTGCATTCACTCACACATGCACACACAGACACAGACACGGACACACAGATACACACACAGACAGAGACACAGACACAGACACACACAGACACACAGACACACACACACACACACACACACACACACACACACACACAC